>VWZN01005441.1:34824-121317 GCA_013396955.1 Regulus satrapa | reverse complement strand
CTGGACCCCAAGTTCGAGGGATACAAGCTGTCGCTGGAGCCGCTGGCCTGCTACCAGCTGGGGCTGGACGCGGGTGAGGAGCGGGCGCGGCGCGGGACCCGCCGGGCACCCCTTGGGCGGCGCGGGCGGGACGGATCCCCCGCGGATCCCCGTGGATTCCCCCGCGGTTCCCCTCGTCCCCCCGCGGAGCTGCCCCCACTGCCAGGATATTGTATCTGGCGCAGGACAGCCTGGCCCTTGGCCCCGCCAGAGCCGCGCCGCTCGATCGGGCTTTTCGGTGGCCGAGCGCTTCGTGTCGGCCCTTCTCGTTACAATTGCTGCAGTTGGCCGGGGGCGTCTCTGACTTGTCAGACCTCTGCCTTGTAGCTGCCTGCTCCTGGTGCACTTAGCTCCTAAGTGAGTGAGGAACCCTTGTCTCCTAAATCTGCTCTTACTTGTGCAGGCAAGGTGAGGCCAGATGAGCAGCTGAGGTAGCTCAAAGCGGAGTGTGAACGGAGCACATGCGGTTTAGAGAAATACGTATGAAATTAACATCTTAGACAAACTTTGAGAAATGAGCTGGTTTTCTTTCTTACTCTGCCCACTATGGCTCAGAAGTGTGTCTTCATGGCCCTGCTTTCTCTGCCAAGCATCATTAGGCCTTGAGATGCTGGTCCATTAACAGGCTAATTCACCGAGGAGTACATTAGTGCAAAGTCCTGTTGGATATGTGCCTACAACCTTAGCCATGCCCTGAAATATCTCAGCACTCTACATTTACTGATTTGTGAAATTCAGGTCTTTTGGTAAGGTGGACAAATTTGTTTGGTTTTCTTTGGAAAGCTGGAACACTGAACACAATTTGTGTGGACTAATCTCTCTATATTAACTGAATTATATACCTGTCTACAGAGCTGCCCATTCATTATACTTTAGTTTCTTCAGTTTTGTGTAGAACATATTGTATTAGTAGTAGATCAGAAAGATATGTTTGCCATGCTGAGCTGTCAAAAGTAGGAAGGAAGTTCTTTAGGTAAATTTTGTATTGAAGGTTAAGGGAATGAGACTGTGAGTGGATCTATGGCAGGACTGGAAAATTTAAGGAGAGTAACATTTTTACTGTAAGACTGCTTTAGGTGTCACCTTTCAAAGGGCAGCCCAAAGGCAGGTGAGTGGGTGCGTGTTAGCAGTGTGCTGCAGTTGTGTCAGAGATAGCAACAGTGTGGCATTGGTGCACTCCCTCAGTTTATCTATTATTTGCTGTTCTCCCTGTGGTCGAGCCACCTTTGTGGTTCTTGGATAGTCAGTTGTGTGCCTGTTCTAAATAGGTGAGGATTACGGATCTTCACTAACACGCGGAGCTTGCTAATGGAGAAACGGATCTACTCAGTTCTTGTTCGTTCAGATATTTTACATAATAATTACAGTAACTCGTGTAATAGAGGGTTGGTATGTGTGGCTGTGTTCTTTTCTTTCCCCGCTTCCCACAGCACAAAAACTCTGACTCATTTCGGTCTAACTTACTCGACTATCCTGTGGAGTCACTAACACTAACTCACTTATTCTCTTCTGTGTGCGCATGAATAGATATAGATACCCCTCCTCTGGAGGGTGGAAAGCTTTTATTGTTGTTCTTGTGTTTTGGAATTAACAACAGCAAATGTATCAGGCCTTATATCTGTCTTCCAGATGTTTTGATTGCAGCCTGCTCTTCAGCCGTACAGCTGCCTCTTTCTCCTTGCTGGTTTTCTTTTGTGCCCTTTAGGCCAATTTACTCACAGTGCAGGGGTGTTCTGCACCTGACTTCTGACTTCTTTCCCGGTGTCAGTGATCTACACATATGTTAGATTTGGGGTATCCTTCCAAAACTTGATTTTTATGTTGTACAGGAGTAATGGGTTGAGTTGTAGAGACTGTGGATGGTGTGTAGGCTGCGGCTTTTTCAAATTACTGGGTGGGCAGAGAAACCAGTGTTGTGTGGGAAGGCCAAGAACTTCTGCTTTCCAGCACACTTGTGTGCAGATTCAAAGCCTCTAGAACATGATGAAGAGCTTGGTCATTTTTGGGTTATTAAATCAATATTTGTCACTGTGTGAAGAATTTTGTTCCTCAAAGTGGGACTGAGTGCAGTAACTGAAAAAAATGTCAAATGTTTAGGAGTACTGTTAATATAATTATTTCTGATTTTACTCATGACTGTTTGCAAAAATGTCATAGTAGAATCTGGAAGATTAATGTAAAAAGACGATTGACTTTTTTGTTTTACAGAAAAAAGATTTAACGAGTGTTTGTCTCAAAAGACCTAGATTTATAGTTCTGCCTGTGTGGCATCCCAAATTTGGTGGCAATTAAGAGGAATATGTAAGTTTTAGAGTACTTGGAATACATGACAATCAAAAAAAGAAAATTGCTTGTTTTTTAAGTAAAAGTGAGTTTTAATTCAGCTATAGTTGAAGTGTTTATGCAGTGTTATTACAAACTTGCATAGTGGTCTCTAGAGTATCAATCTTCTCTCAACATTTCTATCTCTGCTTTTATATTTATTTTCATGAACTTCACTGCTAGCTGTAAAATAAAATGACCCAAAAATTGCCCTGTGAAATTGATGCGGGCTTCTGCCCCTGGAACAGGTGGACAGCAGCATGTGGTGGTGTGTGACAACTTGTGGTGGTTGTCATGTTCCTGAGGACTACAGTGAGCTTCATTTTCTGACCATCATGTCAAACTTACTGTTCAGTTCTAACATGCCTTCAACTGGTTGGCTGTGGTTGCCAGGAATTTGCTGTGGTCGGGTGTGCAGCTGACAAAGAAATACATTTTAAGAAACAACTTATTTATTAGGTCTGTGATAGAAGGTGATTTTCTACTAAATTTCTTAAAATGTATGGTCACAGTGAAGAAAAATGGGAGAACTACGACACAATCTCTTCTCTTTTAAATACTATGAGTTGCACGTTCTTCTTTCATTTCTTCCTTATTCCAACCCATTCTGTCCTAGATAATGCTGAACTCTCACAGTCATTTGTTTTCTCATCTCTCCTCCTGGTAATATATTTCAATTAGTAATGAGTCCTATATTATTATGCTTTTAATTCCTAGCTCTTCATGATAAATTTTGTCTTTCTCCTTACTTTTTTTAGTTTATTTCCATAACTTATTTTCATATGTTTCCTTTGCACTGAGTTTTGTAATGCCTTTTTTTAAAATATCCCTGAACATTTAGGAGGGACAAATTAGCATCTTGTTTGTGGTTATCTCTTCTGCCCTAATCTAATCTCAGCAGAGTCCAAAAGCAGTGATTGTGAGGCAAATCCTTGTCTCCAGCAAGGAACATATTCAACATTTTCAAACATTTTTAAAGGATCAAGACCTTTACTGTTTACTGGCTAGATGTCTCATAATTGCTTTTCCTTTCCAGAGGCTTAGCATTTATTCAGAAGTGGATGTCCCTGATCCCTTTCCTCTCTGTCTTGTCTGTCTGGCAGGACCTTTGTACCTATAATGTAGCAGTGGATGCTTTTCAATATAGCTACAGCTGGAAGGCAGAGTGAACATTTGTTCAGAGATGGAGCTGCTGTTGCAAGCCAGGAGAATATGCAGAGAATGCATTCTTTTGATCGAGTGTGTTTATCAGTTTTGTCACTTTTTTGAGAAATGGTAGAAATGCATGATGTTTAGAAGGTCTGCTTCAGTGAAAAGTTGCTCATTAGTAGTGCTACATGGAAAACATATGTTTGTGATTTTTTTATGGAGCACTGTTATGTTTCAAACCCTTACAGAGGTTTTAATTTGCATTTTCTATTTGCATTTGAAAAATTAAATATTAAGAAAAATGTTTATAGTAATTGATGGGAAATAGTAAGAAATTGTGAGCTTTTTAAGACATTTGCAGCTGTAATTTGTAGAAGTTTAGGTCTCAGGCTCATGTTAACTCAACAACAACAAGATGCTGCCTTAAACAATAAAAGTACGGTTTTTATAATTAAAGAAAAATCATTAATTCAGAGTTGGAAGCATATTTGAATGCTGATACTAGAAAATAAATGATCTCTTTCACTATTAGACCAGTATATCTGCAATAGAAAATTTATTCCACTGGGTGGCATTGCAAAACAAGGCATGACATACAAGCAGGCAATATTTGATACCATAAAATATGCTGATATAATTACTTTGCATGTTTTGTAAAGTTGCTTTGGTGTATTCAGGAAAGCATCTAAAAATGGAGGGGCTGTTTGGGGGTTGTTCCTCACCTTTTTTTCCTCTACCTTTCTCTTTTTTTCACCCCAGTTCTGATTCATAGTGTTTGGTGGCAGATGTAAAACCTCTCTATTCATTTAAAGTATAAGTTCCTTGATACTGTTCTTAATTAAGAGGATTTTTTTTTAATTGCAGATTAATACTTGTAATAATCTCCCGCTAGGGATCTTACGGTAACAGATAGGTTAGGGATGTGTTACCTCTTTGATTCTCATGAATTACTTGGTGTTTAATGCTTTTACTTTTAAGTAAAGCATTGTGAGTGAAAATCTTTAATTGTGTTTAAGCTATTTTGAGTCAAATTATTCTTTTAAAGTGTGGAACTAGTAGAAATAAATACAATTCTAGAAAAGTAGCATAGTTTTCTTTATACTGGTCCAAAATACCCCATGTATCTAGGGTTGTTGGGAAATAATATTGGAAGCTGAGATTTAGTTTATACGTTCTGTATACTTGCTTTCTTTTCTAGTATGAATAACAGTGTGTGAATCAATGTTTCTGGTTTATCCTGGTTGCAGGTCTATTTATCAGAAATGTGAAAGAGACCATGTATCATTCTGTTGAATAGCTGCCATTGACTGCAGCTTCCCAACTGAACCCAAACAGACTAGTGAACCCATTGGGACCGGTGAATTAGTCTGACTCTTAAAAATCACACTAACAGGAGGCAAAAAACAGGAAAAACACTAAGTACCCTAACACAAAATAAAACCAAACCAAACAACAACAAATCAGAAAAAAAGTCCTGACTGAACAACCAAATAAAAACTCATAAAACTGTGTAATTTTGAGACTGAATAAGGTGATGATCTGATTGAAGTATTTCTTCTTCTCCATTTGTATTAACTTTCCTTTCTCTGAATTTACTTTATTAATAAAGTCTCTGTTTCTTTTCTATTTATCCTTTATTTTCTTTTTGTACTCAGCTCTATTGTTCTTTTTTTTTTTTTTTGAAGGACCATCAAGAAACCTTGAATTTTGAAGGCTGTAGAAAGGAAGGAATGAATTTCACCCTAGTGTAAAATCTTCTATAATCTATCTAAGCACATGGTATGTGATAGCAGATGGAAGCTGTGCACAGATTTCACTTGGTCACAGTATGGGTTCCAATTAATGGAAAACAGAATAAATTCTTTAATTGCTTCATTTTGGCAGAGCTACACATATGTATGATACATTCTGAAAGCATTTGGCTGCCTCATTGGAAGTGTTCTATGACCAGACAGTACACATTTGTCTGATTTCCTAGTTTAAAATCACCTATTAATTGTACAGTTTCTGACTTCTGTTTATATTAATTAATTACATATTGCAATAATACAGGGGATTTGGATCTCCTATTCCTGACCCCCTTTATTATTCAGGGCTTGTCAGAACTACAGTCTAGAAAACTCAAGGACAGAGAACTCATGTTTATAAAGATTTTATAAAGTTTATCACCTTACAATCAGCTAATCAATAGCTGATTTTATTGTTCCAAAAATTTTTGTGAAAACTTGTACATTTACTTTAGGAATCCTCTAGTTTGGAGTATTTAGACTGTTTGTTTAGTTACAGTTCTGACAGGAGCAACATAACTAGGAGTGGGGAGAGAGAAGTAAAGAAAGGAAACCTTTCTATTTCAGTGTTTTTGTGCTAAAAAAATCTTTACATGTTTTGTTCTACATGTGTCTTCTAATTTCATAGGATCAGCTATATAGGAAGTAGATGATATGTACTTGGTTTCATTGAAAATAATTATCCTTGATTATATTTGGTTTGGTGTTTCATTGTTTACAAAACATTAATGTAATCTCTTGTTGTGCTGGGAAAAATCTCTCTGATAAAGCTTGGTTACACAAACAGCTTTAAAATGCATTTCCACAATATACTCTATTTTTTTACAGTGTTATTTACAGTTAAATATTCTGATTAATTAAAGTAGGAATTGGAATGGGTAGCAGTCCTTGCCATTAAGAGTGGTGTATTTTCTTCTGACTTTGTTGATATTTTAGCTTGTTTTGAAGGGCCATAGCTTGTGGAACAGTAATTTATTAATTGCAGCGGTACTGAAATCCCTCCCGTGTGGTGAATATGAATAATGATTTGATCTGGGTGGAATTAAAACTGCTGGTTTGCAAATATCAGCAGTGATTAGGAGACTAACTGCTAATTATGCTGTCAATTTGCAAGCATTTTGCATAGTATGACTGCATTTTTTTATTAATTGGGCAGTATAATCTTGCATAGTTTCCTAAAGCCACTTTCATGTTAATAGCCAGTGTCTCTAATGGGGTCTGTTCTGAAACACAGTAATTGCCTGGTTGTTTAGTTTGTGATAGCTGTGCAGTGGCACCGATGGAGCTGCAAATGAACTGCTCTTTGCAGGAATTGGTGTCCTGACACAGTGAACTGCTTCTGCTGCAGTAGGGCTTAAGATGCTAAAGGAGAGTAAGAAGTCTGAGTGCTGCTGCAGAGAGTTGTGAATGGTCCCTGTTATGGGGTGGGGTGGGAGTGAAATGCTGGAAACAGATTTACTCTGATTCTGAGCAGAAGAGGGAAGAAAGAAGAAGTTGAAAGATGAGGAACTATGAAAACTGTGAACTGCTGCTAGGAGAAGAATTAGCCTTAAGGTGCTTTCCCCATACTCTGGGCTTGAGTGCTAATCATGGACTGATGGAGTTTACTTGTTTCTTTCTAAAGGATTTTTCTTGTGTGAAGTTCAAGATAAATTCCCTGCAGGAAAGCTAAAAATCCTGGGTTGGCTGTACTAGGGAATGACATGGAGTTCTGGTCTGAGACTGTTTACAGAAAGATGGACTAGACTTCTAATGTATTTTTAGATGTTTAGACTACAGCTGCTTCATCTCTGTATAGATATGGATTAGGAGGAACAAAGCTGCACTTAATTGAAATAAAAACCTGGTTAGTCTTTGACAGATAATCCAGTTGAGTAGTTGAATAGATGTTTTCTATTTGGGAAAATCTTGCTTGGGTGAATGACTGTAGGTAGCATGCTTCTTGCCTTGAAGAAGGTAGTATTCTAGTGAACAGTCATTCTTTGCAGCCTCTTTCAATTAGAAAAACTTAGTCTGGAAATTTCAGCCTCAGTGAGAGTGCTAAGAGCATGGTGGAGGTTTGTTGTTTGTTTGCTTTTGATTTTTGTTGTTATTTTGTTTTGTGGTTTTTGGTCTTTTTTTTTTGATGTTTTTCTTTTTTTATATAATTACTGTGAATTAATTCTGCTTTGTAGTGTTTTGATCTTTCACTTGCAAGTGTTGGTAGAGTAGTTTAGAACTATGAAATCCATGTAGTTATATGGAATTTTGCCTGCTGTTGTCCTTCAGTGACTATAGCTGGCTTTTTTCCCCTCACTGTAATAAAAGTAGGTTTGACGTTATTGTTGCATTCATGTGTGTAGATGTGTGTTTCATCCCAGGAGGGTTATTGATAAATTGGGCCTCAACACATGCTGGTGAGAGGCAGGATGGAGGTGTATTGTGTTTGCGTGGCAAGGTTTTGGTAGCAGGGGGCTGCAGGGGAAGGCTTCTGTGAGAAGCTGCTGGAAGCTTCCCCCATGTCTGGCAGAGCCAGTCCCAGCTGGCTCGAGATGGACCCGACGATGGCCAAGGCCGAGCCCATCAGCCACGCTGGTAGCGCCTCTGGAGTGATACATCGGCAAAGTATAGAATGCTGCTGCACAAGAGCTGCAGCCAGAGAGAGGAGTGAGACTGGGTGGAGAAACCACTCTGCACCAAGGTCAGTGAGGAAGGAATGGAAGGAGGTACTCCCGGTGCCAGAGCAGAGTCCCTTGCGGCCTGTGGTGAAGGCCATGGGGAAACAGGTTGTTCCCCTGCAGCCCATGGAGGCCCACAGGGGAGCAGGGATTCACCTGCAGCCTGTGAAGGACCCATGCTGGGCCAGGTGGATGCCCCTGACTGGGGCTGTGATGGCATGGACTGCCCACACTTGGAGCAGGCTCCAGGTAGGACGTGTGAACTCATGGGGAGAGGAGTCCACAGCGCAGCAGGTTTGCTTGTGACCCCACTGGGCACCCACCCTGGTGCAGTCTTTCCTGGAGGACTGTGACCTGTGGAAGAGAGCCACTCTGGAGAGCCTTGTGAAGAACTGCAGCCTGTGGAAAGAGCTCACCTTAGGGAATTTTGTAAAGCATCATCTCCTGTAGAAAGGACTCCCTGCTGGAGCAGGAGAAGAGAACGACAAGGAAGGAGAAGCAGAGAGGTGTGATGAACTGACCTCAACCTCCATTCCCTGTCTCCTGTGCCACTGGAGAGGGGAGAAGGGAGTCACCAGTGGGGGTGAAGTTGAGCCCGGAAAGAGGGGAGGTTTGGGGGCAAATTTGTTTTAAGATTTGGTTTAATTTCTCATAACTGTAGTCTGATTTGCAGTAAATTAAACTAATTTCCCCAGGTTGAGTCTGTTTTGCCTGTGACAGTAATAGGTGAGCACCCAGGTTGAGTGCTCTTCCTCCTTGTGCTCTTCCTCCCTCATGAGCCTTGAATTTTCTCTCCCCTGTGCCGCTGAGGAGGGAAGTGACAGAGTGGCTTTAGTGGGCATCTGGCATCCAGCCAGGGCAAACCCATGAAAATAGGCCACTGTAAATGGTAATGGTGATGAGATAATAAAAACAAATGACTGCAGTGGCCTTTAGGGTGGATGACTCGCTTTCCAAGTTTATGGTGAAATTTTCAACTATGTATACATAATGTATTTTTCTTCAAATAAAGCATATCTATGGAATGAAAATGGAAGAATTATTTTCAAATCTCTAGTTTGAATTTTAAATTACCAAATTGTAAATAAGTAATTGTTAAAATAGTCTTTTTCTTTTCCCTCCAGCTGTAGCGGAAGTGCAGCTTCGTGATGATCAATATACCCTTGACCACATGTGTGCTTTTGGCATGTATAATTATCTTCACCTTGATTCCTGGCACCAGGATAATGTCTACTATGTTGATCAGTTTGGAAGGGTTATGAATCTGTCAGTGACTCTGGTAAGAATAAAATCTTTTTTTTTTTAAACCACTGATTTGGAAAAGATGGGACCAGATGAGGGAAAATTCTGCAAGTAGGACCCAAATGCAAAAAATGAGGGAAGCTATTGCCAGGAAGATAGGTCAGTCAACGAAAGTGCATTTCACCAGGAAGAAAAAAAGGATTTTAAGGGAGATTTCTGACTCCTTTGTGTTAATAATATTGCATTAGTGTTGCAGTAGTGTGTGGCATCCCACCTTAAAGGGACAGAGTTGAAGATGCTTTTGGCCAAAAGGAACAACAAAAGCCAGAGGGTTCACAAAAGCTTAGAGATTTTTTTTTTAGTGAGTTACACATTTGGTATGAAATTGAAATGTTAGTCCCTGACTTTCTAGTATAGACACACAGCAGTGGGCTGGTGGGATATTCAGGGTCCTGGAAGTGCTGCCTGGGCTTGTGGGGTACCTGTTTATGGGTCAGTTTCTCTACTTAGAAAATAGATGACTCACTTTCTATACCAGTTAGTTACCAGTTAGTTCTTCCAGTCCTTTCTGGAAATGGCTTGGTGGGCTTAGGGGGTCTCTGGTTGTCTTGATCTCCCTCCCCCCTGCAGTCCATGTCCACATCCGCTTCTCCACATTATTCCTATATGTGTGCTGTGCTGTGCTTATCTCTAGGAGTCAGAACAAGGGTGTTTGTCCCAGAAAAGTGCTGTCCTACCTAGTGTGGTCCCCATCTCCAGCCACACGCTGTTCTTCCTCACCGTGTGTTGTTACCAACACACCTTGGTTGAGTCCACAGCCTGTGGCTGTCGCTGCAGGAGATGTGCACATTAGCTCTTTTCTTTTAGGCTTCTACGTAGTGTTAGATCTGCTTCCACTTGGGGCAGGATGGCCGTGACAACAAGCCAAAGGAAAGGGAAGATGCTTCCCTTTCTTTCTAGTTGCTTTTCTCTTTCTTCCTGATTAATTACTTGATGTTTGTTTACTGACGTTAAAACCCAATTATTGTATATATGTTAGAATTAGAAATGCTTAATCTAGACAGCATCTGTTGGAGGTAAAAAGATGCTGGTGGCCATGAGGGAGCTTGAAATAGTGTAGGCAAACCTAGGCCTAGTCTGAAATTTCTGCTTTCCTACTGGTGGTCTTAAGTAATCAAACTTTGTATTTATTTTGAATTTATTCAAAATTATTTACTTATTGCACGGATCCTTTAGTTTCCTTTACAAAACTGTATTTCAGAGAGGAAGGACATGGTTCTATGGACACCATGTTTCTGGCACATAAAATGGTAGTGTTTGGGCATTAAGGAAGAAAAGACTGTGTGGAAAGGAAAATACCCACTGTCATACTGCCAGAGAGTTTAAATTGTAACATTGTCAGAGAAAAGAAAATTCAGGGCTATGTGTGAATTTTTGAGAGCATGTGGCTTAGCCTGTGCAAGGTTCTGGGGAGAGAAATTATGAGGTCAGGACTAGACTAAGAAAAATTCTGAAATTGTAGTTTTATATTTTCAGGAGTTACAGGTTTCCTGAGGATAATAGGGTGAAAACTGAAGCTGCAAAGTAGTTCTTTTGCATTTCATAGTTAGGATATAGCAGTTGGAGACTGGCAGACTCTTACTGTGACAAAATAATCTTCTAGGACTTCTTCCAAAAATGTTGAGATCATCTGGATTCCTAGTAGAAACATCTAAAATAAAGCCCTCTCTTAACAGAGGCTTGTCATAATCTCATTTTTCTTTTATCTTTGAGTTTGGTTAGCCCTGGCTTGCTGCTGGATGCCCACCTGAACACTCTCTCATTCCCCCTATTCAACAAGATGGCGAGAAAAAACGAGAAAAAAGCTTGTGGATGAGGATAAAACCAGGGAGATGACTTGCCAGTTACCTTGACGGGCAAAACAGACTTGACTTTGGGGAAAATGATGTATTTTATTGCCAATTAGAACTAGTGTAGCATGATTAGAAAGAAGGTCTCACAAAGCTTGTACCAGGAACTTGCTCCGTTGTGTGCTTTTCCATGGGCAACAGGGTGGATATCTGTCCTCTGAGGGTTTGAGGAGGACAGCCTGCTTTTCCATGGGCTGCTCCAAGGGCTTCAGGCAATCCTCTCTTCCTCACCACTGTCTTAGCTGAGGAGCTCGCCTCTCTCCAGTGGAGAGTCCAGTGGAGCCAGCTGTATGTGCTCGGGACAGCCCTGGCCCCGAGACCACCCCTGCAGGTCTCCTCTGCCTGCACAACACAGACACCCAATACATTCCTTTATTAGGAGGGCACTGTGAGTGTAAATTTATTTCTTAACACACAAAGGATTTTGCAACAGGCTATAAATTGACATAAGAAGTATTCTTCCCTAGGATCTGTTTCAAGATAATGGCACTTTAATAATTTCTGGTCACAAGTTTTGGTTCTTGGGGGAAATAAAACTGATTAAACTGTGAAATGAATAGGCACCATCTTGTGTCCTAGTACATGATACTGTGCTGATTTGCAAAGGAAGCATGTTTGCATATTAATAAAAAGGAATTCATGTTCAGAAACATCAACAAGGTATCTCATTACAAATGTGCCCAGCCATATATTAGTCATATGTATATTAAAAATAAGACTGGTTTTGGCCAAGTACAGCTTACAAATAAAATTAATGTAAGTTTTCTTTAAAACAGAAGATGGAACAGAGTAATGTGTTCATTCTAAAATCAGAGTGAAAGAACACATAGGCTTTCTAACACGTAATTTTTTCTAGTTTTATTTCTTATTTTGGTTTCAGCTTTGATTCTAATACGACAGTGTGTTGCTTATCCATATATCATGAATTATCACTGCAACTTAAGTGTTTAAAAAGATGAAATCTCTGAAGGAAAAGAAGTACGTATAACCTTGCCACTCGCTCAAAATCACACATAATTGAAAAAAGAAAAGTGATCAACACAAGCAGTTCTTCTGTGTTGATGGATGAGAATTCAGGTGTGTTTTTTATACCAGATTGAGGAAATTGTTGCTCTAACTTGCCTGGAAATACTGTATAAGAGCTTTAATCTTCTATTACAGCTGTTGGATTTTTTTCATTCAGTATGCCAGCAGCAATCAATACTTTGCTTTAAACACCCAATGGGTAGGGTAGTGATGAGATAACTGACTTGAGATTTTTTAATTGGTCCCTTTTTTTGACTGACTCAACTTTGTTGATTGCTTGGTGTTTTTAGCATTCAAATATGGCTGCAAAACACTCGAAGTTTTCTCCTTTAGCTGTTGGACTTGATTTATTGTCTTAAACTCTTCTTGCAAAGACAACTTGGTTTCTTTTTATGCTCAAATAATCAATTGAAAAATTGTGGCAATAGGAACTTTTCCCACACTTAAAGTCCCTAATTGTGTCTATATTTTCATATTTTTAATTTCCAATAAGAATTAGCTATGGAATACTGTTTCTGTAACTTTCAGTTTGCTTGAATTCAGAGCATCTGATAGTGGCACCAGGTATAACGTGGGAATTCTATTTGAAACACATCAAATATGAAAGCAGATAGAGAACAAGATCTTTCAGTGTTGTGTTTCAGGGTTTTAAATAATTGTCTCTTTGTTATTCAGTAAGGACATTGTTTTCAGACAAGTTTTGGTTCTTAATGCCTAGGTATTTTGATTTTTAATAAAAACGTAGTCTTGTATTTGTTATTTCTGTTTTGTGGAAGTTGCCATTTAAAACTATTATTTTTTCCTTTCTTTTTTATTTCTTTATTCCTTTATCATGCCCTCTTATTTCCTTGAAAAAAAAAACTATTTAAAATCTTTTATAAAATATCTCATGTTTCTCCGGCATTGTCATTTAACCCCAGTGTATGACAACTAAGTACAATGCAGCTGCTTGCTCACTGCCACTCCTCCATCCCAGTAGGATGGGAAGGAGAACCAGAAAAAGGTAAAACCCACAGATTGAGATAAGAACCGTTTAAGAATTTTAGAAAGCAAAATTTAATAATAATAATAACAACAAAAATAATAATGATAGTGAAAAGAGAGAGAATTAAACAAAAATAAGTGATGGACAGTACAGTTGCTCACCAGTGCTGAAAAGTGCCCAAGCACTGCTGAGATTTTTTTAGTTTTTTTAGTAGTTTTGCTGGTATACTACATGACTACAGACTCTCACCATCTCCTCATGCTTCTAAAGCAGGGAGTTACTATTACCCCAGTTAATCACCTGGTGAACAAAAAATGAGTTAAAAAGCTAATCTGACACAAGGGGATTGAGGGGAGTTTTTGTTTCATCTTCAAGGAAATCCATCCTTTCCATTGTTAGAATGAGATTAGAGACTGCTCTAATAAATGCCTAAAGTTAAATTAGTGAACAGAAAGTTGTGAACAAGATAATTTTATTTCTTGCCTATTAAAATAAAGGCTTTGTAGTAAAGATTATTTTTCATTTTATCAGGAGATTGAGTTCTGAAGTTCCTGCTCAATGCTGATAAACCTGGTGTGAGCTTTAGAAGGTTAAGTTGATAATTTTTTATTTTAATGGCATCTGAACCTATTTGAAACTTACTCTTAAAATTCACTTGAAGGTTGACAAAAGTGTGGCCTTCTTTAATGTTACATAGTATACCCCTGTAAGTCACTGTTAAGAGGAATGATGTTTCCTCTTTCCATTATAAAATACACAGGATTTTGACTTTTTTTTTTTTCCTAGGCTCAGTAATCATTGCTAGTTAAAAGAGAAAACTTCTCTACTTTGTAGGAAAAAAAGCCTTTCAGTGAAATCTAAAAATTAACTAAAATATGAGGAAATCAAAATTCATTCCATCTAGTGATTGTGTGATATTTGTTTGGGTTGTGGGTTTGGTTTATTTGGGTGTTTTTCCTTTTACTTCTTTCATTCTCACCCTCTGCATGTGTTAAAAGTCAGCAGAATAGTCCAAGGGGTGTAGTGATACAGCTGACTCCAGAAACTGACCCTGAATGCTTCTGATTATTAAAAATCTGTGAATTTTCCATTGTAGGTTTCATAATCTTCTTGTAGCACACAGTAATCTCTAATATGAATTTAAGTAGGCCCAAAAGGCAAGCAGGCTATCTGTTCATTTTTTGCTGTTGCTTATTGAAATGGTACTTAACCCAAATGCAATTTCTTTTGCTTACCTTTCAGCATGTGTTAAATGCACGTCTGATTTTACTAACATCTGGAAAGTAGGAAGGTTCTGAAATGCCCTCGAAGGCGGGGTGCTCGATAAATGAGGCCGCTGCACGCTTTGCATGCACAATGTGCTCTCTCTCTCTTGCCTTCACCTGCCCAGGTGCAAAGGACTCTTTTGGAGACAGTCCTTTGTAGGTATATTTTTGGGTACCTTATTTCACAGAGAAGAATGAGTAGGTTTCTTTTGCTAGAAGTAGGTTATCCCCCCCAAGCTACTGATTGAGTAAAAATAGAAGGACAGAAGATGTTTGAATGATTTGTGGCTGGATATTTGAGGTCTGTAATGAGACACAGTTTTAATTTTGAATGTTGTCTCTGCTATTTCTTAGTCTCATGCCTTACTGTTTTAATAAGGGCCTGAGACTAAGAAACTTAGTGTCACAAAATCAATTACTTGTTTGCCACCCAGGTTGTCAATACAAAAATATGCTTTTGTTTGTGCTTCCATTTACATACTTTTCAGTATCTTCAAAACTGTCCATGTAGTATTTTTCAAATTTTGTTTTTCTCTTTTTACAAATATATACATTATTTTTTCTTTCTAAATATGTTTTCATCTTATCGACAGCAATGCTGATTTTTAGTAATGAGGGTGTAACCCTCTTGTTAAACAGAGGGTTCTGGTTTGTGGACCTTCAGAAGTAATTGTAGATCCACTGACTGGAAATGAACCTAGTAAAATAAAACAAAATATAGTTTCATTGGTTCTATAACCATTTTCTATGTTCTTAACATGGTCTATTTGTTGCTGGATTAAGAATATAGATTGAGTTTAAAAAGGGATTATCTGTAAAAGTCAGGCAGCTCTTTTTTTTTCGTAATTGTAGTGTTCAAACACATGTAGGTACACTAGTATGTAAAATACCAATGAAACCCATTGTATCTAATTTCATTTCACGCATGATACATATGCATATATGATACATATATACATACATAATATATACACACACACACGTGTATATATATAAACTCTCAGTGAAATTAGGGGAAATGACCATAACTTCCTGAGAAGTGTTCCCCCAAAGATACAGAAAGGAACAGGAGTTGCTTTTTCTACTGGAAGACTTCTTTGAAGCCTGCAAATCATATTCTGCAGTCTATAAATTTGTAAGAGGGACAAGGTGGTGAATATGGTGTGGGTTTGGAGTTAAGTTATATTTTTTGTTTATTTTAGGATCACAGAATAGACCAGATGAAGTGGTCTCAGAAGATCATATAGTCCAAGCCTTTGTGGCAAAAGTAGCCTAGATGAGGTCGTCTAGCACTCTGTCCAGTTCTGTCTTGAAAACCTCTAGTGATGGAGTTCCTGCCATGTCCCTGGAGAGGTTGTCCCAGTCATTGATTGTTCTCATTGTAAAAAATTCTCTTATGTCTAGATAAAACCTCTCCTAATGGAACTTTCAGCTGTTGTCCCTTGTCTTCTCAACGTGACTTTTTGTGAAGAGAGAGGTCCTGGTCTCTTAGTGGCTGCTCTGGAACACTGGATGAGGTCTCCCCTGAATTTTCTCCAGGGAGACGATGCCTAACTCCTTCTGTCTTCTCACATAGGGGAGATTCTCCAGTCATATGATGGTTGTCATGTTCATGGCTGTCCTTTGCAACTTTTCCAATCTGTTCCATGTCTTCCTTCTACAGGAAGGTGGGGCCTGACAACCACTGGCTGAGGTGGGATAGTCACATCTCCTATCTCTGCTGGTAATGCTTCTGCAGATGCAGCCCAGGATCCAGCTTCCCTTTGGTGCTGCAGTGTTGCACTGTTGGCTCCTGCTCAGCTTGTTATCCCCATTGCCCTCAGGTCCTCTTCATCAGGGCTTCTCCCTGCCGCACGGATCCTGCCCTGTTCTGAGCTCTCTGGTTGTTCCATTCCAGGTGCAGGACCGTGCCTGTCTTTATTTTCCCAGAGTTCTTGCTGCCCCACTCTTCCCGGCTCTCTGTGCCACATGGCTTTCCCTTGTAGGTACATGTCTGTCTAGTTTAATGTCATTAGCAAATGTGGTGAGGCGGCTTTCAATCCCATCATCCAGCTACCTATGAAGATGTTCAGTGTGTGGGGCCTGATATCAGTCCCTGAGGGACCCCACTTGTGACAGACTGCCAGCCCATTTTATTTAACAGCTGCTTAGTTCAGTCGAAAAACTTCAAATTATTGATTTCTATTTCAGTTACTTTTAAGTATATTATAGAGATGTGATTGTGATGTTGCTGAATCTTCAGTTTATAACTTCTGTTTTTCTGTGAGAATATTTTGTTTGTGCTCTTAATACTGCAGCCTGATCTACTTCGTAAGTAGCTGATCAGGCTGTGTTGCTGATAAAGCATGTCCTGACTGTTTTTTAAACTGTCATGCCAAATTCTTTTCAAATAATAAAGATTTTTTTTAGAGTTTTCTTTTAACCTAACAAGCCTCTTGGATATTCAGAGATTACTTCAACACAAAAAATGTAGATGAATCTTAGTCCTAAGCAGGCAGCAGCATGGCTGGCATTCCACGAGCCAAATAATGAGCAGCAAGTCAGTCACAAAGCTCTTCAGCAAAGAAAGAGCTGTAGTGAGAGTGAAGGAAGAAGATAAAGAATAATCCCTAAAAGATATGCTGGAAGACATGTCACTGTGCTTAATGAAAACAGTAGGAAATCAAATTTTCGGCATGAAAGCAGGTTTTTTTCTGTTAGAATTAGCAGGAAATTAAGAACACACCACAGAACTAAAGGAGGACTTACAGGAACAATATACTATATATTCCATCTATACTAGAAGTATAGATGGAATTGTTAATCTAACATTCATTTTGCCTGTTATTGAATCAAGCTTATTTGCATAAAGCTAACAGAGTAGGAAATAATGGTTTTTAGTTGGGTTTTATTTGTTGTAAAATGGAATGATATGCATAATTTTTAAAAAATCCATGCATCTTGATTGTTCACTGAAGAATTTTATCATTGTGCAATTTGTTCACCATAGTGTCTCTGTTTATTCCTGCTCAAGAGCTATCTGTAATTCGGCTCAAAAAAGATTGCAGTGTGGCACTGCAGCAGGATGCTAAATAAACTTATCCTGACATGTAGTAGAATCATAGAATTGTTTAGGTTGAAAATGCCTTTTAGTATCATCGAGTCCCACTAGTCAGCCGGCACTGCTAAGTCCATTACTAAATTGTGTCCCTAAGTGCCATGTCCACACATCTTTGAAATATATCCACTGATGGGGACTGTACCAGCCACCCTGGGCAGCCCCTTCAGGCTCGTTTTCTTCTAGTGAGGGAATTTTTCCTAATATCATCTAAGGCTCTCCTGGAGCAACTTGGGGCCATTTCCTCTGTCCTGTCACTTGTTATCAGTGAGAAGGGACCACCCTTCACCTGGCTACAATCTCCTTTCAGGTAGTTGTAGAGAACCATAATGTCCCCCCTGAGCCTCCTTTTCTCCAGGCAAAACAATCCCAGCTCCCCCAGCTGCTCCACTCCTCAGCGGACTTGTGCTCCAGACCCTTTCCCAGCTCCACCACCCTTCTCTGGACACACTTCAGCCCCTCAGTGTGTTTCTTACAGTGTTTCTTGTAGTGTTCTTCTCAGTGTGTTTTTTTCTGAGCCCTGGACCTGAGGTGCCCAGTACAGGGGCACAGTTGCTTCTCTGCTCCTGCTGGCCACACTATTGCTGATGCAGGCCAGGATGCCACTGGCCTTCTTGGCCACCTGGGCACACGCTGGCTCATCATGGGCAGCTACTGTAGACCAGCACTCCTGGTCCTTTTCCACTGGGCAGCTTTCCAGCCACTTTCCCTAGCCTGTTGTGCTGCCTGGGGTTGTGACCAAGGGCAGGGCCCAGCACTTTTGTGAACCTCATACTGCTGGCCTTGGCCCATTGATCCCACCTGTCCAATCCCTCTGCAGAGCCTTCCTGCCCTCCAGCAGATCAACATTCCTGCCCAGCTTGGTGTCTTTTGCAAACTGACTGAGGGTACCCTCAATCCCTCATCCAGATGGTTGATAAAAATATTAGACAGGACTGGCCCCAATACTGAGACCTGAGAACACCATTAGTGACTAGCCACCAACTGGACTTAATTCCATAGTATGATAATAATAATGTGATAGGTTATTTGAAAATGTGGTATGAATTACTACAGCTTTTCTTTGCCGACTAATCATAGGTATTACTTCTCTTAACTTTGAGAATAAAGTGGCCACTCTAGGAAAGCTGAGAAATTATATTTGCCAGTTGTGCAACAGAGTAAGCTAAAATTCTTTTACATTTACAGGTGAGTTTTATGTACTAGCTTGAGTAAAAATCTGTGGCTTTCATTTCCTTTTAAGTCTCCACATTTTTCCTGGGACTAGAATGATTTGAGGTAAGTGATTATTGTATAGGAATACAAGAGGGAAATAAAAGCTTTTTCTAATGCAAATTATAATTACTGCTTAAAATTGCAGAAAAAAAGTTAGAAAATACTTTCAGAAACAAGTTTGATGAATTTCTACCACCTTTTCAACATATGTGGGAACGATGCTTGCTACCCACTTTTTCCTAAATACGCTCAATGATACACAAAACTGGTACATTGCTAATGAAATTTATTATTCTTCATTTGCCTGTAATATTTACTGAAATTAATAAATACTTCATAAAGTCTTATTTCATGATTGTTTGTTTATAGGACACTGCTCTGCAAAAACCAAGAGAAGTTTTCAGGCTACCTACAGACTTGACTGCGTGTGATGATCGCCTTTGTGCCTCAATGCATTTCCCATCCTCCACATGGGTTACCCTTTCTGATGGTACAGGAAGACTGTATTTAATTAAATCAGGCATGCGTGGAAGCAGTGCATCTGAAAAGTGGGAGGTATGTCTTGCAATAATGTATTTAGGAGTGTGAGTATTAGAGTGAATAAATAATGTATTTATTCACTTCCTATCAGAGTGATCTAACTGAGTTAATAATGGTTTTTGTTATGCTGCTTGGACCCAACAAATATAATTGTTACATTTCTACCTGAAGCTGTGAGTCTCATGTTCTGGGGTTAGTTCCTCCTTGTTTAGAAAGATGAATCTGGTAAAAAGTGCATGCATTTTGCATCTGTTTTCTTCATTAGAGCGTAGTTTCCTAAGAAACCACAGATGTTTTAGTATTGGCAGAATCATAGGTGTATATACTGAACTGGAAGATTTCAGCATGATGGATTAGCTACTTTCTCTACATCTTTCCAGAGTTCAGGAAAGGAGATTGATCATCCTGTGTTTAGATGCTTGGTAATAAATACCATCTGGTTTTTATTCTGTTCTGTGTGAGAATGCTGACACATAAATAAGTTACACTGAGGTTGTTAGTGTAATGAAAATACAAGATTTGTATCTGAGGTTCTGTCGCCATTTAAAGTGACTTGTTGAGTACGTAGAGCACCCAGTGGTTTAGAGTTGTGTTAATATCACAACCCTATAAATCCTCAAACTTTTCCAAGTTTCAGTAACAACAGCTGGATTAAATCCATTCTCATTCAACCACTGCAGTTTGAATTCTTTGCAATTTAGTCTTTCATTTATTCTTTCATATTCATGTGTTAATTTAGCAAATAAAGTTTCTTTTCTTCTTCTCTGTTGTTCAGATTAATTTTGTTTTTATCTTTGTTTTTTTGCTGAATGAGTACATTTTGAAATAAGCTGGAATATGAGGGTTTTAGAATTAAAACTTCCAGCTATAGGTACCAAATATCTAATGCTATAATATATGGAGTCCTTCTATATGAAATTAATGAGATAATTATAATACAATATTTAATAATATATAATATATAAAATACATATGAATATATATAAATATTTAATTAATGATTTATATAACTTTAAGTTTGCAATTAATGACATTTTATATTCACATTTTTTATTGAAAGGCTTATCAGCCTTTCACTATGACAGTAATAGTTATATATTCTGCCTATTTAGTCACATCCAAATATTGGATGGACTTCTCCAATCCATGTACATAAGTAAAAATTCAAGAACTTCTAACCCTAGCTTCTTCTAAACATGAATATTATTCTCCTTCATTGCATTATAGCTTTTTGTTTCTTACTTTATAGAGGAGGAAAATGGGATCTCTTTGCAAAGCTAAATAATGGCATTTATGTTTGATGGTCAAACACTGGCACTGATGCTTTGGACTATTTTGTCTTCTTGTTTGCATATGGCAAAGTCTACAAAGGTTTTCAGAATGCTGTAGTATCTAGAGAACTAGTGAGGGCCTTGGGGAAATGGCTACATTTTCACCTCGGGTGTGAGACTGCTTGCCCAGTTGACAGACAGTGTTTATGGACCCTGTTGTCTTAGCAGTTGCTGTACCTCTGTTTACTGCAGTGCTAAACAGCCACAATGCAGACAGGTTTGGGGATCTTTGTGCTTGGTTTAATGGGCTCTTAGAATGATTCTGTAATATAAATAATAGTGTTTAAAACAATTGTGTTCTGTAGCTCAATAGCCACAGAAGGAGGAACCAGAAATCTGTGACATAAGTAGGTTCATATTGGCAGAGAGATTTGTGGGAGCCAAACATACTGATTT
This sequence comes from Regulus satrapa, assembly GCA_013396955.1. NCBI lineage: Eukaryota > Metazoa > Chordata > Aves > Passeriformes > Regulidae > Regulus > Regulus satrapa. The sequence goes on along the minus strand of VWZN01005441.1, from coordinate 100,356 downwards.
GGCATTCACTGAAACCCTTCCCTGCTTTCTGTAAAAGAGCAAGGCTTCTAGCTTTAACTGTCTGACTTTTTATTGCATTTTTGTCTTCTAGATTGTGTTTAATGAAGAACTAGGAAGTCCATTTATTGTCGCACACAGTGTTTCATTTATAAAATCCGATGCACATTCACTAGCTATACTGCTGCTTAGGGTAGAAAAAGATGAACTGAACACAAAAGGAAGTGGATTTCATGTTACCTTGGAATGGGTTACAATTGCAGAGAGAAGAGAGGGTAAGTGTTTTACCTTTATATTCCTGGTGAGTGATGTTCAAAAAAATTAAAATCATGTCTTTATTCTTTGTCTTAGAAGTTATTTTTCTACAGGTTTCTGATATTTCTTTTCCACAGCTTAGATTATACAAAGGTAATTTTTTCTTATATTTTGAGCTCAAGTTTTTGGTTATAGACCTAAATTTTGATAGACCTTTGGAAAACAGCAAGAACTAAAGTTTTGTACTTGTGTCATTAAGATAATTAGAAAATAAGATAGCACTTTAGTTCAATGTTTTGAAATGCAATTTCTGTTCAGCTTGTTCTGTAAAGTCAAGGCTATATGGAACTATTTTTAACTAATGTCTGTTGTATTTTTAAAAACATTATACAACTGGATATGGGTCTTTGATTATGTTTTTGTTGTTATTGTTTCTTTTAGTTTCCAATTAATGATGTAGTGGGATTGGAAGTGGTATGTGATAAATGTAAGACCTGTAGCATAAAAAGTAAATACTGCATATTCTAGGTTTTCCTGCAATAAGAGTATGAAGTTACTGCATTAATTTTAGACCAACACATTGAAAACATACTAGTTAGTATATTAATACCTACTAATTAATCTTTTATCCTAATAAAGTTTGAAAAATGATACTTTATATATTCAATTGAACATATATATGTACATTAAATATCATGATTTACATAAAGGCTACAAAACCCTATGCAACACTGTCTGATTTAAAGATGTCCAGATTAAATTAATAGATCGTGGAATGGCCGTGATATGGTCTTGCTTGTTGTGTTCCAAGAAATAAAATTTTGATACTGATAGAAACAAAACCCTTGACCAGTTGAACTAAAGCTGTTGAGGCATACTGTGATGTTACTAGCCAACTCTCATTCCATCTCCTACATATATAGTATGGATAGGATAGCATAGAGCAGAATAGTTCTCTGGGAAACCAGTTCCAGTGTTTAACCACCCTCTCAGGAAAGTAATGCCTCCTGGTGTACAGTCTGAACCTCATCTGGTGCAGCTTTGAGCCATTCCCACATGTCCTGTTAATGGAAACCAAGAAGATCTCAGCATTTTTGTCTTCACTTCTCCTCCCTAGGAAGATTGTAGACAGCAGTGAGGTTGTCCCTCAGCCTCATTTTCTCCAAAGTAGCCAAGCCTCAAGTCCTCACCTAGTCTTGATAGGACATTCTTTCCAGCCCTTTCACCAGCTGTTTTGCCTCAGTGTCTTTAGTTATATTTTCTGCTGTTGAAACCTTGGATGATAGAAATATTTCTCAGCCACATGAGACCAATTTTGTGGCCAGCTCAACAAGAGAAAGAAACCTCTGAATATTACTGCTTGTAAGTTAGAAGAAAAACAAAATCAGTAACACTGCCAGTCTAGAACTGAAGACTGTTACTCATGAGAGCACCAACATAGACTTATTTTTGTTAATATTCTACACTTCTATAAAAAAATATTTTTTACATTGTGTGTTTTATGACTTATGACAAATATTCTTGGCATCCTGAAAGTGGATTTAAAAATCTTTCCAACAGTCTTGTCAGTTTCCCAGCATTTCCAGGGAACAGAAAATTTTTGAAATTATTGTCAGTAGAGATGCAAATAAAATTCAAAGCAATCTTTAATTATGAAGAGAGAAATAAATTTTGATTCAATTTAAACAAACATCTCACAAATCAGGCTAATGTATGAACTGGTCTCAAAGATAAAAGCTGTTTTGAGGAATTAGAGTACTGTACATCTCTTTCATCATTGCTGTTTCTTGCCTTTCCTTGAAACTTAGTGGATGCAGTTTATCAAATCAGATTTTAGTAAAAGTACGTAGTTAATCAACAAGCCATTTCTTAGATTAGCAAAATCTGTGCTTCATCAGAGCAAAGCCTTGAAACATGCTTATGTCTCTTGACACCAACAACTGTGAGATCTCTGCCCTGTTTGGCAGACTGGACCAGGGGTCACACTCACTGCTGTTGTGTTACCAAAGAACTCAACAGTGTTCTGTTCACATTTCCAAAAAAATGGAAGTATGGAAAAAAAATCAGAATGGGGGCAGTGGTTAGGTCTTTTAATATCTTCTGTGGTACTCCAGAGGACTGTAACAAGGGTATACCCTTCAAAGTTGGTTTTCTTTAATTAAACAAACTTTTAGGAATACTTGCTGCAAAAGCTTGAAATGAGGAACCACCAGGCTGCCTTATGATATTCAGAAAATGTGACGCTCTTAGCTTTCTTATGACCATTTCCACAAGAAAAAAATTATTCGTACAGAGGCTGTGCTGGGCTAGCTGTGATCAGCAAAGACATGGTAAGAATAAAAGGCAGTCTTAGTTTAATCCAGTATGATTCATTGGAAGACCATGGTACTGTGATTTAACAGGTAGGATTGCATGGTATTTTTAAATGTAATGAGTTCTTTGGATGATAATTTGTCTTCTAGAAATACATTATGACTTTATAAAATTTTTATTTTATAGGTGATCATAGATACGAAATCATTAAAAGGAGAGTTTTGCAAGGAAAGTCAGTCCCCCATTATGCAGCAATAGAGCCAAGTGGGGATGGTTTAATGATTGTTTCCCACAAACCATTCACATTTATGCAAAGTGAAAGTGACAAAATAGAAGAAAATGATGATGCAAAACTATCAAATGAAAAGAAAGGTAAGACTTAGTCTGACAGGTTATGATTGGATGCTCTCTTCTTTGACTTAGGACGTATCTTGTTAGTTTAGCATTTGTTTGGAGACTCGAGCAGTAAATGTTTTAATATCTGTCTTATGGACATATTGACTTTTATTTGTTTGCCTTTACTGTTGGAAGTTGTGATTATGCACAATAACACCTATATTAGGTGCTTTTCTTTGGATAGGAGACACTTAAAGCATTTTGTTGTCTTGAGAAAAAGATAATTTTGCAGACAGACATATAATAAGTTTTTGGTATTAGTTCGGTTGCTGATACCTACATTTAGGCATCTGTCTGAAGTAATCAAATTAAGAAGCCAGTTTTCTTAGATGGAAGGTGGGCATTGACCTCCCCAAGCTGTTACTCATCACAAAGCTTTTCGATGTGTAATTTGTTCCTGCCTTTCTAAAATTTAAATAATTATTTTGAAAAATCTTTTAAGAGTTAGAGTTCTGTAGAAAATTCTCTTTTCTCCAGTAGGAAAGCAGTTCAGAAAAACTTCAACAAAATGCATTCATACTTTTCTTTCTTTGCAATCAAAACAAAACTAAGTATTAAAAACCTATCAGTAGAGTTGTTTATTCCTAACTGTCACTAAGCTCTCTAATGTCTATGTTTATGTAATTACGTTGGATTATTTAATGTTTGGTTTCTGTTTCTCTGTATGGACATTGGTTACTGAAGTATAGTAGCACAATCTTTGTCAATTGTGTGAAAATGTATTTGGAAAACAATACAAAAGGTTCAAATTTCTAGAATGTGTTCATGTTAAATACTGTGATAACTGCGATATTGTAAATGTAAGTTTATTAAGAATAGTCTGTACATATAAATCTAGAGGCAAAGGAGTTCTTCTGTGCCCTGAGCACCATACTGCCATTGCCTTTTGCTAATGTAGGCTCTAGTTTTATTTGCAGTTATACAAAATTGCAGACATAATGGAATTTTAATATCAGATACAGTTTGTGTTGGTGTTCAAAATTTTGAAGGTTGTCATGTCTCAGGTGGTAATACTTTCTGGGGAGGTATAATTGTAGCACCTGTGACTGATCCATTGCAACCAGGGCAGTTGTGGCAGAAGGCAACAGTGCAAGAGTCCTTCCAGAGTCACAGTGGCTGGTATGAGGTTTGATCGTGGAATCTTGGGTTGGGTTGTAAAAATTTGAGAGCTTTCAAGGGGAGCCCATACTTTACTTTTGGTCAAAATAGAAAGGTAACCCGTACAAGATTGCCCTTTAGAAAATCTATTCATCTGTTGATGTGTCTTCTGTGCATTACCTTCTTCTGTGCATGCTGTCATAGCCTTCCTTTTCTATATACATTTCTCTTAAAAGGTTATTTCTTCTAGCTACCTCTGGGCAAGCAGTTTTATTTCATATCCATTAGCTGAGGCAGATTAAGAATAGTTAGTTTTACAAAATCATGTCTGTTGAGTAGTCAGCTTAGCTTCTGGCAAAGTCTATAAGAGAAAGGTGTTCACATCTCTGAATGGCATGTACTTCTAGCATGCAGTAGCTTGTCACAGAATCACTAGGTTGGAAGAGACCTTTAAAATCACCGTGTCCAACCCATGCCCTAACACCACCTCAACTAAACTATGGCACCAAAAGGTTACATCCCATCTTTTTTTAGACACATCCAGGGATGGCGACTCCACCACCTGCCCAGGCAGACCATTCCAGTACTTTATCACTCCATGACAAACGTTTTCCTAATATCCAACCTATATTTGCCTTGGCGCAGCTTAAGACTGTTTCCTCTCATTCTGTCAGTTGCTGCCTGGAGAGAGAGACCAAGCCCCACCTGACTACAGCCACCTTTCAGGGCATTGTAGAGAGTAATGAGGTCACCCCTGAGTCTCCTTTTCTCCAGGCTAAAGAGCCCCAGCTCCCTCAGTCGTTCCTCACAGGGCTTGTGTTCCAAGCCCCTCACCAGCCTCATTGGCCTCCTCTGGACAAGCTCAAGCGTCTCAGTATACTGCACCTGATGTCTCCTCAACCAAATTATTAATCATTACTGTTTCATTATATTTAAGTACACTTTGCATTCATAATGCTACAGTAAACGTAAGAGTAATAATTAGTGCCCATTGTAATAATTATCAGCATATAGTATATGTATACTATAGACATGTATATATGGCATGCATATATGACAGTATAGACATGAATATAAATTACTTTCCAAATGAGGAACACAAAAAAATTTGATTATTAAAAAGCTGATTTTCCATTTTATGATCAGAATATATTTTCTGTAAATTGTTCAAAGTAAAAGTTAATTTCCACTAATTCAAAAACACACTTTCAGAAAATTCCATATGTCTCAGCATTGAATGTTGTGGAATCAATAGTGCTTGTAACCTAGTTTGTACTTTGCTGCAATTTTAGACCCTCTCTACTACTGGCAGCAGACTGAAGATGATGTGACCATAACAGTTCACCTGCCTCAAGACATCACGAAAGATGACATAAAAATACATTTTTCCCCTGATCACCTATGTGTTACACTAAAAGACCAGCCTCCTTTGATGGAAGGAAAGCTCTATTCATCTGTGGACCATGAAAGCTGCACATGGATAATTAAAGAGGACAAAAGGTACTGTATATATTTTTAGTTGTTTTATTGATAGGAGCTGATTTCAAAACATTCACCATATCTGACTTCTGGCCCTTCTGGGATGGTCTCATTTAATGCTACATGTCACGTCCCTTCTTGCAAGAATGTCTTCTCTCCTGAAAACAGGCTTTTGTTGTCTCAGTATTGTTTCTTTATCTAATTGTTAAAGTAATCCCTTCCTTTTGCAGTTATTTTCCAGGAAAAAACACAATATCAAAATGTTTAACGTAGATTTGTAAGAAGAGTAAGTTTAATTGGTTCAACAATTATTTTTTTCACTGTTTTTCAGGATTGATTTGTCTGAATGTACTGTGCTGTTAGTGTTAGGTTCTCTTCTACTTTCCAAACTTTTGTTTGTTTTCACAAACAAGCATTTTAGTAATAATACAACAGAAATTCTTTAGGCTTGACTTACAAATTCCTTAATATATTTCTGTAAAAAATTATATATTATGTGCATTATAGAAGGTGAATCTGTGTGAACTTAACATGCTTTACACCTCAAATAGAAGTGTTCCTGCTTTTGTTTGAGAAGTAACTATTAGGTGCTTTTCCCTTTCTGAAATAAAAATTTATATAAATTGAGAGGGTGCAAAAAAAGATTCAGAGCTCCCTAAAACATAGTCAGGTTTTCTTTGTGCACTGCCTAATTTTCATACTGAGCCTTGTATTCACTTACCCACACTGGTCTGGTTATCTCAGAGATATCAACACTCTTCAATGAACTCAGGAAGAAACATGCACCACCAGGTGATCTGCTCAACAGCTCATAACTGTTTATCTAAAACAAAAGTTGCCCTTGGAGTTGTGATAAGGTTGGCTTTTTGCAGTTAACTGTAAAGAACAATAATTCTCAAAAAAAAAAAAGAGAGGGACTAACATTTTTATATAGATTATACTATTACTGTATATTAAAATTTGACTGATTAAAGTGTATGGGGTTGTTGGTTTTTACGTATATCTTGCTGAAAAATAACAGCTGAAAACTTGATTTTTTATTACTCATTCAAGTGAGTGTTTTTGCATGAATATCAGGCTTCTACTTTAATGAGAAAGAGTAATTCCATATTTCAATGTAATAAGTTGCACTCAGTTCTTAGGATTCATACTGCAGCACCACTATAAATTTATTGATTAAAAGTCAAAAACTTGCTCCAAATGTCTTCTGTAAAAGTATGCTGTTCCTAATACCAGTGTAATTGCTTTAGAAACTGATTCAGAGTTCAATAAAAAGTTGCTGCTATGGTGTAGTAATTAGTAACTTCGAGGGTTTTCTGTCAGGAGCACTACAGCTGTCATTACTGGAGAACCTGTAAGTTTATCTAAAAACTGAGTATAATAAAACTGACTTCAGTTTTATCATTATATCTATGTGTTTGTCCAATACAGTATTTAAATGGAATTACTATGTTGGTGCATTGAGCTGTGTCTTATTTTTCGTTTACTTAATTAGCTGTTCCAAATAGTTTAGTGATTATACTGGGTTCTCTTTGTTGTTGGGTTTTTTTTTTTACATGTTATGAAAATCTTATCTCTTCTGAGATATGATTTTAGGTAGACAGTATAGATAATTAATTGATGTATTTCTGAGGTCTATAAAATACAAATATTTTTGTCCCAGATGTTATATAGAGGTAGGACACACTTAAGTAGCCCTAAGAACTACTACTTATATTTCAAATAAGCCTCTGTAGTAAAATTCTGACAGACAGTAGATTGCTTTACAAGTGATTTCCTGCCATATTTCAAATATTTTAATGAGACTGCTTCAGGGTAAACTACACTTACATTGAAAACCCTGAGGTTTGTATATTAAAAATCACATCTTTGTCTGTTTTTCTTCAGAATATTTTTGGTAGAATAGTTTATTTTATAATTTGAATGCTAATGCTTTCTGTTATGTGATTTTCATCATTAATTCAGTTTGAAAAGAAGTGCTCTTATCTACTACATTTAGAGCTTTTTGACGAATCTGACAAATGGATGCAGTGTTTTCATGTGCTACTCTTTGTCTTCTCTTTGCATTTTAGTTTGGAAATTTCTCTGATTAAGAAAAATGAGGGATCACGGTGGCCAGAGCTAATTGTTGGTGACACAAGAGGGGAATTAGTGATGGACCCTTCCCAATGCTCTGAAATAGCTGAGAGCCTGATGCACCTTACCTCTGAAGTAATGGTAAAGAGTCAAGAATCAAACGCTTAAAATTCTTGTACTTTTGCATATTATCTTTTCTTGATACCTTAATTTGCACTGCATTGAACCAGCTCATCATTTTATTTACTATTCATTAATTTTTAATTGAAACTGTAACAAACAAAGGGCAACTGAATTTAATCTGTGATAGTGTCTGTGCACCAAACAAAAGCCTGATTTAACACTGAAAATAAATTTTGTTCCCACAGTTTAGGATGTGCTAATTTGTTTCAAAGAAATGATTTAAATTATTTTGAAATATATGTTTCTTGTTTATCAATAGGTTAGCAAAACTTTTATACTGTCTTCCTAGGGATACGGTACTTGACCTACAGACTGTGAGTGCAAATGACATGTTTAAAGGGAAAATTTAGGAAACTATAAACATGACTCATGAGCTTGCTGGCATTTTTGTTATACAGGAAGTCTGCTTAAAGTAAAATGAAAATTTTAGTTGCTATTTGCTTCTTGGTACTTGGTTTAATTAGAAAATGGCATCTCATCTGAGACTTGTGAAGTATGCCTCCCTGTTGCTTTTGCTATATTAGGTTTGGATTATTACTTTGTTTTTAATAAGGCTGAAAAGTGTTATTAAAATAAATTCTGTTTAATATTCCAGATTGATTTCTCTCCTCTCTCCCTCAGTATTTGTGAGCAAAATATTGTAGTGTATCTTTTGACCATAGATTTATTTGGAACTTCAAATTTCTTTTCTTTTGTACTTCATACTGAGCTTAAAGTGATGATTTTTTAATAATAAGTTTTAATTTATTTAAAATAAATTTTAATAAACTAAAATTATTATTAGCAAAACTAAAATGCCATGTATTTAGAGCTGCTTATAAATTGAAGTAATCAATTTTTTAGTATCATTACTGATGGCAAGCTGAAACAAGTTTATACTGATGTACATTTACTACATGTGCATATGTTTTTAGGGTTGTATACTGTTGCTGCTTAAAAAGGGGAAGGGAATTTATTGTCCATGCTTTAGTGGAATATGCCTTTCCTCAAATTGAAATTGGTTTTATTGTACCTACCACTTCTGCTGTCCTCCATGGCAGAAATCATTGTATTAATTTTACATAAGTACATAATAGCTTAATCTTTCAGTATGTATGGATATGCAAACAATTTTTCATGTTTAATTGTTCTTTGGGTTTTTGATTTTTTTTTTGTCATAAAAAGGATTAATATATTTTTTTCATAGTTTTGATTTTCAGTGTAGTTCATTCTTTTTTTCAGAATCCAAACCCTGAAAAGGAAAACCCACCTTGTAATGCTCAAGAGTTAGAAGAATGTGACGCTTTTCTTGAAGATGGTGCAAGCTTGTGTAGATTTGATGGCAATACCTTGAAAGTCACTCATACAGTAAGTACTGCAAATTATTACAGAAATATTTTAAACCTGTTTTTTGTTTGGAATTTGATCTCTGTTATCAGTACAAAAATCTGTAGACTGTTGAAATCACATGAATTTGTCACATAATATCAAACCACAGTAGCAATAGAAATTGTTAATCCATGTGTCCTTCAATGTCATTTTAATATAAAAGCAGAGCTCCTTTTGTTCTGATTTTTAAAAGAACCCATATATTTTAACAAGTGAGCCATTTCAAAAAACAAAGTTATATCTAAAAAATTATAAGAAAAGGGTCTTTTTCAGTGGCATAAAATTATTTAGATTACTTAGTTTGCTTTTTCCTCAATAATATTGCAGACAGCTTGGTAGAAACCCGTTTTCTTTTTTACTAGGAATCTGGAGCATAGATCACTTTATAATATTTCTTTGTCAATCACACTGAAAATAACAGACTGAGGGGAAAATGCTTCAGTAGCAGGCTTGATCTGGGTTGTAAGCAGCCCTGACTAGCAGTAAGCTAGCATTTATCTGGGCTGTCGCCTAGAGTGGGAAACAACAAAATCATATGAAAACATTGCAGATTAACTCTGTTGTGGGTTGGTTTTGGTTTTCGGTCTGGTTGGGGGTTTTTTTTGAAACTTGATGAAAGCAAAATACTACATTGAGGTTGTAGCATGGTTTGGGTTGCCTAGTAAGTTGTGCAACCACTTTCCTTGAGATTTTCAGGACCAGACCGGATAAAGTTTGTAAAAGAACCTTCGTGGGCGGAGCTGGGACCACGGCAGAGACTTTTGTAGCTTAATCTGAAAGCTTGTAGTTTATTTTGGGGCATGGGTGAGAGAGCTCTGCTAAGAGCCAGCTGATGCAGCTCAGAGCAGGCTCAGAGAGAACAATAGGGAAAAGGGGTAGAGCATGGGGGAAGAGCACTGGGACTAGGGGCAAGGGTGCAGTCTAAGAGGGTCCAGAATTAAGAGTCAAAGATTTAAGAGCCTTAGGAGTTACGAGGTAAGAGTTAAGTAGTCAGAGAGTCAGAAGCAGGAGGGCATGACTTAAGAGAGTAAGTTAAGAGAAAGAGTTGAGAAAGTTAGTTAAGAGAGCAAGAGAGAGTGCTAGGAGAGTGAGAGCAAATAGTAAGAGAGTAAAGAGTAAGAGAGCCGGAAAAAGAGAGCGAGCTCCCTTTTACAATAGCTTATATAATCTATACATTGAATATTCTATTCCTTCACCAGCCAGTCTTTGTAAGTATACTAATACAGTAACATTTGAGTGCAGCCTATAGAAATCACCACATCTACATGTATTTAACTATCTTAATGTACTTTGGACCCTCTTGAAACCCTCCTGTTGAAACAGAGGGGAAGGGTCTTTTGCATTGTTCTTATCAGGGGAGGAATGTCTTTTGGCTTGCTAGACCAATTTCTTTGAATTATTCTAACAGCACTTTCATTTCTATTTCTTCCTTAGCCTCTCTGGCTAAGCAGTCATATCTATAATTCCTTTCTGATTCTACTTTTCCAACAAAAGTTCTAAGTAACTTAGCCTAAACCATTGCTTCTCACACTGAAGGGTAGAAAATGTCCCAGAGACATTTCACAGATCAGGAGGAACATGAAAACTAGTAATTACTTGATTGCAGGTAAATTAAAAAATGTTGACATTTCATAACTTTAGCATTCTAACTAATCCTTGTTTCACGCTTGCCAACTTTAACTGAGAGGGACAATATTTCCTTCCCTGTTAGCCCTGCAGAAAACCAGATGTGATTACTTAGACAGAATCTTTTCCTAACGTGAGAAGTTGTAGTTTGGAATCTATCCTAGAAAAAAATTTCTGTATGAAACACATTCTCATTTGTTTGTGTAGTGGACATAATGATGCTCTGAATATTACTCCTACAAACTTAATTGCATCTCCTTGAAATGTGTAAGGCACCTGTGGTGCATTGAGCTGTTGATTAGTGGGATGCAACATAATGTATTCAAACATTTTGTCAAGTAACAAGCATAAAACTGTTGATCATCTAACTTTGGCAGTATGTGTAACAGAATCTGCTATTTGTGCTTTGAATCATTATTTTGTATTTGTTTTGTTTTCAGATTAACCTTGGAAGCAATCAGTATCTTTTCTCAGTTGTTGTGAATCCCAAAGAAATGCCATGCTTCTGCCTGAGGCATGATGTTGATGCTCTTCTCTGGCAGCCTCACTCTGACCAACCAGAGAATATGTGGGAACACATTGCAACTTTTAATGCTTTAGGTAAGAAATCAACTTCTCTGTCATACCTCTGAGACTTTTCTGTCTGAATACTTCTGGTATGGTTTATGTTGGTATTTCACTTACTTAAATCTGAATTGAAAGTTACTGTAGTTCTGTTGATAGCAGCATGGTAGCCTAATTTTAGAAATAAGAGAACATAGAAATGAAATGTTTATGCCCTGGGAGGAAATCAAGGCTTTTCAGACCATGTATAGGATGTAAGCACAGAACTGCATAGTAAAAAGGAGAGTTCCTTGGATAAGTGACCTTGACTTAGAGACTGAAAAACATAATCACCACTGTAACACTCACAGAGACTTCATTAGGGCAATAGCTGCAGTTAACTGATTATATGTCTAGGTGTGTGTAATCTTATAGTAAGGTGTTTTAATAAGTGACCTTTCGATTTTTCCTGTGTTGTTGACCCATGTGATAACCACTGGCATGCATTTTTCAGTGGAAGTGAAGCAAAGAACCTTGCAGAAAGATGGTCGATCACTTTGCAAAGATTGTATCTCAATTCTCTTTACAGAAGTGTGAAAGGAAATCAGTCCGAAATGAGTCTATTTTGATACTAGAGTCCTGTAATGAAAGTGGAAAAGGAAAGTTTTTTTCCTTCTGAGTGAATATTAACAGAAATTACAGTGTGTTTAAAAGTAACTCTTCTTTTTTTAGTCAGTTTTAAACAGAAGACAAATTTTAAGTGTCTGTTCAAGATTAGGTGGTCTCAGAAATCCTAATTTTTAAATTTAGTTACACACTGGGAGATAAGGAGAGAGATTTATTCTACTAGACCTCTAATACCGGGCCAGGGTTGCCCATATAGACCATGTCTGTGGGCTTATGATCCTGCTGAGGAAATGAAAGACCTTGTGAGGCAGAAAGGAGCCAGATCTAGAAAGAGTATCTTGCTGTATGTATATCCAAAACACCAGTTAAGGTACACAAGAATTGTGTATTGGTATTAAACTGCTTCATGCATCCATTTAGAAAGTACTGGCTTATGTACTGAGTGGTTTTATAGTTTAGGGTCTTTTGGTTGATACTGGGTTTTTCTGGTTGGTTGGTTGTTGTTGTTCTTGTTTGTTTTGGGGTTGTGGTTTTTTTTGTTACAAATTGCATATTGTTTTTTAAGTTAAGCTTGGGTTTTTATCAGCCAGTTAAAGTTCTGTTGAAACCCAAATGTTACTTATCCCTTCTATAGGTTATGTCCAAGCATCAAAGCAAGACAAGAAGTTCATGGCTTGTGCTCCAGATTACTCCTACGCTGCTCTTTGCGAGTGCTTGCGACGAGTTTTCATCTATCGCCAGCCGACTCCTCTGGCCACAGTTCTCTACAACAGGAAGGAAGGAAGACAAGTAGGACAGGTTGCTAAGCAGCTGGTAGCAACTCTGGAAGCCAATGATCCTATCTTAGGCTTTCAAGCTACGAATGAGAGATTATTTGTTCTCACAACAAAAACCTTGTTTTTAATAAAGGTGAACTCTGGAAATTAATTATTCAGCGTGCTCTGCTGTAGTTTGTGTTAACAATTTGCTATAGAAGTGAATAGGTAGACAATCTGACCAGTACAATTTGCTGAAAATCCAAAAGGGGATGTTTTACAGGGGAATCAAATTTCTTCAATAGAATATTACTGTAAGAAAGTGAGTTTTTTGACTTTGCTGCCATGAAAGTAAGCTTTTTCAGAGCTATGGGAAAATGTCTTCTGCATTAACATCTTTGTGAAAGTAATTGCCAGATGCTGCTGTTGCATCAGTGAATAGATTTATGCATTGCTTTTCCCAAGTTACTTTATTTGCTATACTTATGAGTTTTGAGAATTCACCACTGTTTTTAAATGCCGCTGTTAACCTATGAAAAAAATAGATAAAGAGTTACAAGCATACAATGTACAAAGTAGAATGTATCATAAAGGAAAATATCTCCAGTTCAAAGAATGTTGACCAAAAAAACTGATTTGATATTTTGACATTCAGTAGTTTTGAAAGAAATATGAGTGAAATGAACAGGGTATTATGTTTCTTATACAGGTAATTAAGTGAAGAAATGTTACTGTATGTGCATATTTAAAATTACTGGTTTGGGACTTATTTATACTTACAGTAAAATCTGTTCACATTTCTAGAATAAGTTTTGGTAGCTTTTTCTAGAAGCAGAGTAAGTATCAGTATATAACTGGCAGTTATACATTGAGTGCTGTTAGTTGAGGTCTTGTCATACTCTCAGCCATGCCATTTCCACTTGACTTTGTACTTCCTTTCAGTTGACTCATTTACAATGAGAAAATGGCTGATAGAAAAGCACCGATATTGTAACCTGGGATGGGAGACACAGACGTGCTGCTTCAGCCCCAAATGCCACCGTAAATGCTGCATTGTCACTTAACTGTTCTGTGTCTGTGATGCCTTAGTCAAAACGTGATATATTTGCAATCTAAGAGTTCTCAGGCCAGTGAGGATGCTTTGGTCTAACAAAGTGGTATGGTTAATTGAGTTGAATAGTTGTATCTGCAGGTCTTTGGTTCTTATTTTAAATAGGCATTTAAACCAAAGAGTCAGTTGTGACAGCACCACCCTGGGTTGGGCTTTTTTCATAGTTGGCTTGCAAATCCATAGCAAAGAATGCCTAATACGTTGTGTATTGGCAGGAAAGATGCTGTCATTTGTGGTACCAAAGTACTGAGAGGCACAAATACAGGCAGCCTTTAAGTTTGCATCTCCCTACCAATATTATTTCAGGACTCTGTAAGAATCTACTGAGAGAAGAATAAGTGTTTCCTTTAGTTGTGATTGTTTTGACTCTCCTGTAAATTCTCCAGATTTGTATCAGTGAACTGATTAAATAACAAGAGGGAGGCAAGCAGTTGTGGCTTGCAAAAACCCTCCAAATGCAGAAGCTTTTCACGGAACCTGATTTTCCTTCTCTTCACAGCAGGTTTATGTTGTATATCTATTATCGAAAAGCTTTTGTTTACTTTTATTTGGGTAAGTTAAACAGACTGGATTCATAAACCTTTTTTTTCATTCTGTCCTTTAAAAACTGTCTTAAAAATGCTTTTTGGAAAGGCTCAGTGAATGTATTATCATTGCATGACTGTTTTGCATCTAGATTTTTTTTGTTGTCCAATAATGTCAAACAAGGTGGTAGAATTCCTGCAGAGGTCCTATAGAAAAGAATTTATGAAGTTTATTACTTTGCAGCATAAATTAAGTACTTTTAAATGTATATGAATATTACTTGTAACCTGAGGTTTAATCTTTGGGGACATAGTGTTAAGAATGTGATATTTGGGAAATGGAGGAAGGAAAGGGTAAAGGAATCATAGTCACCATGCTTTTGTCACCTCTTGTCTACTGCAGGCAGCTTCAGTATAGATGAGAATTTCAGCTGTTTGTCAAATTCTTCTTGCTGTGAGTTACATGTCTAGAAACATGCTTGCTGTCTCCTGCAACAGGGGAAACAAAGTCAAATAAAATCGTTACCTCTTCTGAGGTATTACAGTGTGCAGTGACTAGAACTCACATTCCAAATGTGTGTGTGTTTCAAGAGAGTTCTTCTTTGCATCTGGAAGTAACGGAGCACAGGGAAAAATTTTAGTTTAAAATTTTGTGCTATCAGTCCTATGTGCCATTTGTAACATATTTCTGTAAATCTGGTGGGATTTGTTTCCCCTCCTCCCCGAGGAACAATACATGTAATACATGTTCATTTGTGCTATGAGTAAAGATCAGCAAGGTCTAAAGATAACTTGACATCTTTGATGTAGAAGAGCCAAGCATCAAGCAAGCCTTTTCATCAAGACTACTGCAGTCATTTCAAACTCAAGGTATAGTCCCTTTTTCTTGGGAAAGTGTTTGCTGGAGTAATAGCTTTTCCTTTATAAAAGGTTTAAGGTACTTCTGAAAAACTTTCTTTACCCAAAGATCTTTATCATGAAGTGGTAGCTGGATATCAATCAAAATAGATCTAATAAACAGTTTCAGATGCAGACCTGGAAAATATTTGTCATAGTCTTTACCAGTCTAATGCTGTATGCAAAATTTTCCTTTATACACCATTCCAGTGCATTTTTTCAATCTAATGTCAGTTGCAAGGAATCCTTAAGAATAAAACAGAGGAAAGCAATTCTTTAAAAATTAATCATTTTAGAACTCGACTTTCATTATGCTGTGATGAATATACACTTTCTAGTAGTGTGTTCTAATAATATATTTCTTAATGTATTAGTTATATTCTGAATGTGCAGGACTTGTCTGTGCACGTACATTTGTATTTTCATCTGTATATGCACACACCTGTATGAATTCATACTGCCTTAAGCTACTGGGGAGAGTGGCGTGGCTTTTGGAGAGGAGAATCTTTGGACTTCACTGACAGCAAAGTTTGGATTCTTTATTAACGTGTTCATGAGTCTGCCATACATGTGTTGTAATGTCATGATAACTGCTATATGTGAAAACATCAGTCATGAATCCTGTGGTGGTTTCCTCTGCTGCGGATTAAATATGAGATTATCTCAGTATTTCATTTCACCCAAACATAAACAGCTCAGAGGCCAAGTATTGAGTAGATGCCTCAAGTTGGCAGAATTGATGCAGAAATTATAAGCATTTATTTTTATCAGAACAAGTGATGTTTAGAGAGAGAGAAAATAGAGCCACTGAAAGCCCACTGAATACTAGTTCAGTCACTTTCAGCATTGAAATGGCAACTGATTGGTCTTTAATGACTTTCCTCTTTGAAGTTACTCATTACTGTTGCATGTGTCCCCTTTAGTAAATGCAGGGTACCTTATGGTTATTTAAGGTTGGACAATTTATGGAAGCGTTCTGAATAACTGAATTATGCTTGCATATGCGATATCTAAAATATGGACATGAGGTACAAGATGGTTACACCCAGTCATAAAGAGACAGGGAACTTGGGATCTTGATTTGATCAGGGGCTGGTGACCATCTGAGGAGACATAAAAATTGATGCTTTGAAGACATTTTCATGAGTTGCAACCATGGTCATTAGTGCAGAATCATAGAATCATAGAATGGTTTGGGCTAGAAATGGCCTTTAGGATCATCTAGTTACAACACTCCTGCCATGAGTAGGGGCACCTTTCACTGGACCAGTTTGGTCAGAGCTCTATCCAACCTGCCTTGAGCAATTCCAGGGATGGAACATCCACAGCTTCTCTGGGCTGTCTGTTCCAGTGCCTCACCGTCCGTACAGTAAAGAATTTCTTCTTCCTATCTAATCTAAACCTGCCTCTTTCCTTACCCCTTGCCCTAGTCAACGCCAAAGTGCCTCTCCAACTCTCTCCTAGGTTTCCTTAGGTAGTGGAAGGTGCTCTAAGGTCTCCCTGGAGCCATCTCTTCTCTGGGCTGATCACTCTGCCTGTGAACACAGGAGAAAAAGCTTGCTTAGGCATGATAAAGCATACATAAGGCTCCCTTTTAAAATCTAGGGATATATGCAATACTCTACTCAAAGCAGCTGGATCAGTCAGAAAGAGAACTTTTTTATTACCAAGACCTTCTCTGTTGTCATTTTCTTTGCATGTGGAAAGGGTAAGTCATCAGTAAAACTGCCTGGATGCTGATGTGATTGGAGTCCCTCCTTTTGTCCTGTTTCTTATCTGGTGTAGCTCCAGGTGGTTGCTGCTGTCTGAAAAATTCAATTAATAGTCCTATAATAATATGTAGTTTATTGTTATAAGCTATAAGAATTGGCTGCTGTTAGCAACTCAGTTCTGAGCCTCTTTGCACCCAATGTAACAACTGATAAAATCAGCCTTTTCACATATAACGAACAAAAAAGAAGACAAAAAAATCCACAAGCAAACAAAAAAAACAAATTTAAAAAAATAAACACAAAAAACCCCATCCCAAAATACTTAAAACTCAGACTGCTTTATTGTTTCACTTTTTTTCCTGGGAAGTACACCAATGATGTTTTTCCTTCTGCTCTTAGAAATGTTTTCCTGTGCTATAAGGAAAGATGCAATATCCTCAAAGTTTAAACCTCGCGTCTCAATGCCATGGGGACAGCGGGATGTCTTTCACTGATGCAGTTGTAGTTCAGGGACAAATGAGACTGCAGTTTGGTTAGACTCACAGCTGTTCCCTTGGAAAGTGGGGAAAAGTGAAGGTTATTTTGATGGGTTCACTGTGTCTGTTTGCATGGCTGCACTCTCTGAGGTCCATGTAATTCACCATATTGGAAGGTTCAGGTGCCCGACCAGGGAGCTGCGAGCACATTTCACTGTGTCAACCCATCTGATGTATCTGCACAATTTGGTGCTCTTACTCAGTTACCTGCCATCTCAAATGATTTTCCATTCTCTCTTTTCTATAATAGAATTAAGTTAACTTGCTGACTGACTGCAGTATCTGCTGTGGAAGGAAAGAACACACAGTAGATTCTTGAAGATATATTTCTATATCTAATATGATTTATACCATGACAAAACAGTTACATGGTTTTGACTACAAGTTGATTCATGTTTACAATTAATGAATTCTTACAACTCACATTTTCTGGTGGAATTATTTACAGATTTGTAAGCAAACATATGAGAACATTAATTCAGAACTGGAGATAATTAGCACTTCTCATTTAGTTTTCAGCTGCTTATTCTGTCTTCATCATATGTACTAAATTTCTTAAAACCTGTAAGAACTAGTTCATTTTGCAATCTTAAATGATTCTGACTAAGAAGGTGGAGCTTTGCCTCCAAAGTACTGGCAGTGGTCAAATCCACAAGGCCAGAGAGAGGACTAGGGAGAACTTCATGGTGATTTAAAAGCATCCAGTGAAAATCAACATACCAATGCAAATGGAGTGTGGATGCTTAAATCCCGCCACTTCTGGATACTTCCCTCATTATTCCAAAGCAAGATGATAGCCTAGGAAGAAGCATCTTGCAGAACCCAGCCCCTCCTGCTTTATAGCTCTGCAGCAATTCTGACTGTGAATTAAAACAATGATGTGTTTGTACCAGTGATGTCCAGCTGTGTCCATACCCACAGCACATTCCTCTGAAATGTGTGTAGTTGGATGTGAGATACAAAACATATAATAAAGTGGTAAGGCCAAAGCTCAATCTGTCCCACTCTCATTTCTCTTAAGCAACTGGTTTTGGGGGCACGATTGCTTTGTCATGAGCAAGCAGGCAGCCAGTGCTGTGCTGTCGGAGCCCTTCAGCTTTAGGCTGCTGGCTTTGTAGCCAGCTGTGGTGCTGGTGCCAAATGGCACAGCTCCGGCTTTCCTTGTAACCTGCCAGGTTGTGCCCAGCTCTTGGGTCTCTGCCATTCAGAGCAAACTCTCATGCACTGGGAGAAACAACCGCACAGCACAGCCAGGGTTTGCCATGTGTGGTTGTGGCTGTTGTGGTTTAACAGAGCAGGGAGCTGAACACCACCCAGCCATTCCCTCACTTCCCACTGCCAGTGGGATGGGGGAGAGAATTAGGGGCAAAGGAAGTAAAGTTTGTGGGTTAAGGTAAAAATGGGTTAATAATACAGAAACTGAACAGCTAATGATAATAATAACAATAGCAATATGTTGTTTTGTTATTGTACAGAACAGGTGATGCAAAATGCACTTGTTCACCACTCATTGACCAATGCTCAACCAGTTGTTGAGCAGTGGTCCTCTGCCAGTTTTCCCCTTGATTTATATCCTGACCATGACACCGTATGATATGAAATACTCTTTTGGTCACTGAGGGTCAGCTGTCCCAGTTGTGTCCCCTCCCAGCTTTTTGTGCACCTTCAGCCTCCTTAATGTCAGGGTAGGGTGAGAAGCTGAAAAGTTTTTGCCTTAGTGTCAGCAATGCTCATCAGCAACTAAAACATCAGTGTCTTATTAAAATTATTCTCATCTTAAATCCAAACCACAGCACAAACAACTAGGAAGAGAATTAATTCTATTTCAGCTAAAACCAGAACAATGGCAGAACTGAGCCCTTCTGGGCTTCAGGCAATGGGTGTGTGCTTGAACAGCCCAGAGGGAACTGCTGAATTGCCCGCTGAAGGATTGCTGGAGGATTTCCCCATCTATGTGCACAGCTAAACTCTGGACATGTTTCCAGGAGCAGGGGAGTGAAGGCTAAAAGATGTTGGGAGTGGGTTTGAAGAGTTGTAAGAAGACAACTCTAAAGGTAGCATGATAGGTATGAGCAGGTCAGGTCCAAAGGGATTCTGTGAGAGACAGTGCAGTTTTTTGAGCCATGGCTAAGCTGTTTTGTTTTAATGTCCCTTTTGAGCCAGCTTTCACTTCCTTCTCTACTTTAATGGTGGAAACTTTTGTGCCTTTAGCTGCAGTTTGGGTTAGACTTGCTGTGATGACAGCACAGAGCCCAGATTCAGGGAAGTTCTTCAAAAGCCAGGCTAAGGAAGGTACACTGTCTTTAAGTTGTTCTAAATTTTTCCCATTAAAATGGAGTGGAAACAGGGAATATGATTACTGCCAACTGAGAAAATTATTCAGAGGAAGACAGGAGTGTATTTTAAATAAATTGAGTATCATATGTGTTTATATGCATGCAAATGTGCACAGAAGATGAGGAGAGAAGAGAACCATATGGCAGTGGGTTACAAACAGCTCTACTGCTTAGGGAAATTAATAACTCTAAGCTTTGATATATATGAGCCTCCTGGGGTTCAGATGTTCTCATGCTGGTGCTTTAAGAAACCAGCTGAATCAATAAACAAACATTTGAAAGACAAAACACTCAACCAGCATCCAGATTAAAAATTCAGAGAGGATACCCTTAAAAAGGACTTAGAAAAAAGGTTTGGGTCCTGCTAAGTCTGAAATCTATGTAAGAAACAATTCAGCTTGTTTATTTTTACTTATTGTGCTGCTCTGTAGCGACTGTACATACTATGTACAATGTAACATACTAAGTATGTTTCCTGCTGTTTATAAGGTTTTTGTCTTAGCCTCTAAAAATATTGCATTAACATCAGTATTAACTTCTTTAATTACTGGTTCAGAGTAATTAAAAGAATCCTTTAGAGACACCAACCACTTTTACAGGCTTTCCACCTTCATAAAAAAAGACACAAATTTGTATAAAGATTCCTTCCTTTCCTCTCTGTCCTTGTCAGGATACCAAACATTTTTCAGGAAAGATATGCACTGGAAACTGCACAAAGGTAACTTCTCCACAGCAGAACTTAAACAGCCCAGCAAAGCTGCTCAGTAGTGGTTTCTTTGCACTTAGGCTGAGACTTTGCAAGGCCTATATGTCCTAACCCACATGAGTGGGACTTCTTAATGTGCTTTCCTAGGAAAGACAAGGAACAAGCATGGTAAACAGTAATAGTGCATTACACTGTTGGTGTCTATTTACTCTGAAGGAATATTAAAAATTACATCATGTTCATGTGAGACTGGAGAGCAGTATTGCTAAACTTATAAGGAGATGTAATCAGATATTAATTAACTGACAAGCAGCAGCTGTCAATATCTCCAGTAACCTGAAGAAGTCCAAGCCGGGAGCTTCTCCAGGAGACTGCTATTGGAAGTGGCATCAAAGGCTTTACTGAAGTCCAGGCAGACAAAATTAACAGCCTTTCCCTCAGCCACCAAGCAGATCACCTTGTCATAGGAAATCAGGTTAGCCAAGCAGGACCTGCCTCTCACAAACCCACACCAGCTGAATGTGATCCCCTGGTAATTCTGCTGTGCCATGTGATGCCACTCAATATGATCTGCTCCATGACTTTCTCTGGCACTAAGCTTGGGCTGACAGGCCTGTAGTCCCCTGGATCCTTTTTCCCACCCATTTTGTCCCTGGCTGTCACACTTGCTGACCTCTAATCAACTGGGGCATCTTGTATTGGTCAGGATTGATGAAGAGTGGCTTGCTGAGCATCTCTGCCAGCTCAAATTTGGCCTGTATAGACTTGTGTCTAAGTGGTGAATGTGAAGAGTAGGTTCTAGTCTCAACATATTGCTCAGAATCATTGCTGATGTGACTGTCCATAAATTGTCTTCAAAAGCATATATATATATATGTACATTATCTGGAATTTAACGTTTTTGTTTCTCTTGGGGAGAGAATATAGGGGATGCATTTATCTTAAGATTAAATAACTGTGCATATCCATTCTGGCTTCCCTTTCTACCTGTATTATTTTACATCAAGTTCTGAGTTGTCCTGTTTGCAATGACATACTCTGTGGCCATCTTATTCAGAAGCCATCTCCTGTTTTTCTTGGGGTTTTTTGTTTGTTTGTTTTGGTTGGTTTGTTTTTGTTGTTGTTTTTGGGGGTTTTTTTTTGTTTAATTTTGGGTTTTTTTGGGGGGGGATTATGTGTCTTTAAAAAATGTTTTGGTTTTGAGGTTTTTGTTTGTCTGTGTGTTTGTTTCAATTTAGTTTTTTTAACCATTCCAGCTGCTTGGTAACATGGATGGCAGGCTGAGGAGTTCCTAGCCAAGCTAAGTATCACAGCATGGGTCTATGCCATCTTCCAAATTTCACTGTCATCAAGAGAGAAGAATGTGTCTGGCTTCACATGAAAGGCATCCATGTATTGCAAATCATCAAACGGGGAATGCAGTAAGTTGGGGGGGAAAACCTACAAAATGTGATGCCCTTAAAATTCAAGGTCCTTTGGTAAGTTAATGAAAGTTTGGGTGGAAGTGGAGGTACTGGAACATGTTCTCTGTTGCTTCAGCTTTGATTTTTTTGCACCTGTTTGGCCACAGCTCTCATGTGAAATTGTATTGTGCTGGATTTTCCCTTGGGCTCATGCAGGGTTAAAAGTGATCCCAAAGGAAAATGCTAAGCTTTGATTTTTTTCAGTCTGCTCTGGCATTGACTGAGATGAGCAGTGCGTAAGTGCTTGTGAGTCAGCTGCAGAAATGGATGCATGAGTTGCCTTTTCCCTGGCATATGCTGCTGGCTCAGACACACCTAACACAGGGTCTTATCCCAGATTACAGCACTTTGCAGCTGGTAGAGTTTCTCCTTCCTGGAGAGGATTCAGAATTACTCACAGACACACTTAGCCTTTCTAGGATGAGGCCAGAGGAGCACTAAGGAACTGGCTATAGGTCAGCACTGTTAACAGATGAGTTCTGGAATTCATCTCTGCAGCCGTATATGAAAGAAAGAAGAAGGGCTGTTTGACAAAAGCCAAGAGAGACAAAACTTTCTGCTTTCTCAATAAATTGCATTTTAAATAGTCTTTGATTAGCAGTATTAAATATTTCTTAGTGAAGCTGTTGCTCTTGTGGAGAATACTCAACTCCACCATAAATGAAGTTGTGCTAAAATCTGTGGTATGTCTAGAGGTAGGAGACCTTTCATCCCACCTGGTTCTCCTGATGGGCTTTAGGTGTTTCTGATTGCTCCTCATTTAAGTAGCTGAAAATAAATTCCAGAAAGCCCTGGAAGCTCACAGCAAAGTTTTGTTGAGAGAGAGGAGTTAAACAGCACATTTAGAACCTTTGGGGTTTTTTAGTGTTTTGTTTGAAATCTGAAAATGCAGTTATTCTGGAAAGCTTTTGTTTTCAGCGTGTTGTTCTCCCTGCACGGATTCTGACCTATCCCTGCTGCCATTTGCTGTGGAGCCAGGGAAGTTCCTCCCAGCTCTGTCCTGCCCTCTGAAATCCTTGTTCAGAGACCATCAGGTGTGCATCCATTCCAAGGGATAAATCTCTGTTAGGAAAGAATTTTCATTTTCTACTGCCAGAACAGAATAAAATATTGAAGACAGTCAAAACTGAGACATAGTATTTGTGCTTTTCATGTGCCTTTAGGGGCAGCAAGTCAGCCCATGAGAGAGATTACTTTTTGTCTGTTTGAGGAGGTTTGTACTTGCAGTGTGCTACTAGAAAGACTTGAGGAGAGAAGGGAAAAAGACCAATCTGAACCTAAGAAGAAGCACAAAAGAGAGATCTTTTATGTCCTACAAGTATCACCTCTGTAGGAATAAACCTATTACCTTTTACATTCCACTTGGAGAGACTCTAGTTGACAGGTGTTTGCTTTCACTACATCAAAAAAATATGGATCTGGGCAGCTGGTTTATCCTCTCTCCTTTTTTCCATCTTTTTTATCTGCAAAAGGAAATTGATGAGTTTTCTGTGGTATGCTCAGTGCCACCACAAAAGACTATGTCTAGCACATTGCACACCAGCCATTCATCCTCTATGAGAGAAATCTTTGATCCTTTGATATGCCATGGCATTCAACTGCCATTTACAATTGTTACTTACTTAATTTTTGGGAGATATCTATTTTTTCACAAAATGTACAGAATGCTCTAAGCTTGATTGTGCTTTCAACTAAATTTAAAAAGAACATGCATTTTTACTAAATGAAAAAACAGTTTAGCTTTTGCTTGGTTTTCTACATTGATTAATTTCCACCCAGTTCAACAGTGACATGAAGAACTCTACAAAGTATTGTCCTGAGTTGATACTAACTCGTATCCCCATTCATCTGTTTAGCCCAGAAATAAGTTGTGCACTTTTAAAACTGGATCTGAGAGTGAAGGCAGGAGAAGGAGAAGCGGTGGAATGTCTGAGGCGGTTGTTTTCAAAACATAAAGATCAGAGTGTTCAGCTTTCCTCACACACAGCCTGGGCTGGCTGCAGTGTGGCCCAGAGCTCTCCTTTGCTTTCTGTCAGTTTCTGGCCAGCTGAGGCAGCGAAGTTCTCTGGGCTGTGTTTTTTTCCCTTTTCTCTGGAACTGTTCAAACCTGCTGTGGACTGAAATCCCAGAAGAGCACCGGGAGCTCACACCTGTGGCCCAGCAGGGGCTGGCCTGGCCAGAGCCGTTCCCAGCCCCAGAGGGACTGACAAGGGCTGAGAGAGCCGAGCTGCAGCCCACGAAGGGGACTCTCTGCACTGGCCATCTCTTGGAGCTGCGAGAGGTTTTGTTCTTTGGTGTTGTTCATTCTTTGTGCTGGGAAGTGCTTTGCCTGTTTAATGTTTCCACTTCTCTCTGAGGAGGTCTTGTTCCCCAGCCAGCTGGGGAGGGGATTGCTTGGGTCTGCTTTCTAGAGAGATCCCATTCAAAGGTTTTCTCCCAAATTTGCCCTAAACCAGAACAAGTATGTTTTCTATAAATTCTACCAAAATAAGACACTGAGAAGAGGAAAGAAACCCTAGTAATGCCACAGCTGAGGCAAAGCTCTGATGTCTTTAGTCAGAGCTACTTTTCTTTTGCACCAGTGTCAGGAAGCCCCTCAAAGAAATTTCTGTGATACAGGATTGACTTCTCTCTTCATACTGAGTGTGGAACAATTTGTTTCAAAGAGAAATACACAGAGGTGTAGTGTCGAGTCTGGCTGAATTCCAGAGACAGCCTGAAAGTGCATGAGGGTGGAAAGGACACCAGACTGCTGGGCAGCGTGGACCTGGAGGAGAGTTTTCAACAGGATGATGGTGAAGATTGGCTATAACAGCCTTGGCAATCAGACTGTCTGGGGAAATTTTAGAAACCTATCACTGGATATTGTATCCCTAGGCCAAGTCTTGTGCAGGAGTTGGGCCTCCCTGCATGAAATGCTCCATTTGTTGTTGGCATGGGCAACACTAGGAGTGAATGTGGCCAGAGACCCTCAAGTGCTCTGTAACACTGAGCACAGAGAGGGGAATAATTTACACGGGCAGAAACACCATCATACAGATGGAATTCTGTCTCTGCTTCATCTCTGCTGGCACATCTGAAATGCAAGGGGGTTTTTGGATGAGGTTAGGACTGGAAAATAAGAATACCTCTGCTTTAGTTAGTACTTGGCTAAACGTAGTGAGGAGGAGCTGCAGTACCCAAGTAGTCTTTGCTCATTTATATTGCCTTTATTTTCTTAGAGAGACAGTGGGTTTGTTCAAGCCTGCTTTCAGCAGTGATGACAGGAAGACCTTGCAAATTACACTCCAAATTATCATGGTTAAAAATCTAGCTAATTATCTGGGTTTGAAATTAATCAAGCTTCTGCCTTTTCAAGTCCTTCTCCAGATGCCTGTTGATGGTTTGTTGGTTTGGTTTTTTTGGTTTTTTTTTTTCCTTCCATGCTGCTCATATCTGTTTTCTGTTATTTCATATCTGGTCTTGGATGATGCACTGAGCTGCTTCCCCATGCACACCCACCCTGTCTGGTGACCCTGTTTTGTGTCTGAAGTGCTTGGAACTGAAAAACACTCCCATAGGTACCCATAGGTACTAGGCACTGGTGACAAAAATTACCAAGCCCTCCCTTACTCTAATATTTACTGTGACTGAAGCAAGGGCACCTAATTGTGTGGATTTATTTTTAATCTTTCCTAGCTGAAACAGATGGAATCTCCGAGACAGCCACTGTTTAAGAGATATCTTCCCCCAACTTTGATTACTTTGAAAAGCTGAACTTCCACTGGTAGAAAACAGATCCTAATTCAAAGCCTTATTGCCTCAAATACATACAGGACTCTTTAGTTCTTCCTCTCGCACTTCACAGAGGATTCAAGCTGTTAATACTAAAATATTTTGAAAATTAGGCTTTGAGTATCTCATTCTGCACAGGAAAATATTCCATTTTAATTATTTAGATTAACATGAAAGCATGTCTAGCTCTAAGCAATGAGGCAGTTTACAGCTTTGATTAGCCACCCAAACATTTTGCAGCTTTGATTACTCATCCAGTTAGGAATAGTTTTATTTTAATATAGAAAGATTATATTTTTCAGGAATCTTAGCAAATATTTTCTTTTAAGACAACTAACCTGTATAAAATCAAGGATGTTCCTTGGTCAGGCTTCATGCTGATTTTTTCAAGAAGCAGTGGCAGCTGAAGGGAGGGAAAAGGAGTTGGAAGTGGTACATGTTGTACATGGGCTCTGGTATCTTTAATCTTACCTGGTATCTTTATCTCTGGTTCACATACTCGTCTCCTCAATTTGCAAGTTCCAAACAATGTTCTTGATATAAAATTCAGATTTAAAAATATTTCTTACCAAGATTTATCCTCCAATTTCACATGACATTATTAAAGGAGGTACAGTGTAGTGCCACTTAAAAAAATTGAAAAAAACCCAATATTTTTTAACAATTGGAAAAAATGGGAAAACCAATCGTGGTTTTCCTTGGTCCAGTACTGCAATTCTGAAATTCTGAAACTATTCACCCTGAAAGGCAAATTTGTGCTACACAAGCTTTTCATTGCTTTCTTTCATTTCTGTTACAAGCTGGATTAATACTCAGAGTAATTGCTCTATGCATAATTAATTAATACTCTATATTTCAATCAATTTTTAAAAAATATAAATCAAATTTTTGATCTATTTCTATTTATCAATGGGATTGATGGTAAAAGATGAAGCAGAAGGTGTTTTTACCTTGTCCTTCCATTCCTGATCAAAAGGAATATAAAAAGACAGTAATTTTCAATTAATTCTAATTAATTTTCAATTAATTTCCTCAAATGAAGGACTATGAAAAATGACAGTCTGAAGGAGCAATGATGGATTAGTTTAGTACAGCTCCTAGTCATGATGACAAGGAATGATTCATTTGACATTCTCTCCTCCTGTCACAAAAATTAGGTTTTGAACCCCTTAGTCATTCTGTAAAAGAAGCCACAGTAATACATCACTTCAGCCTTTACAGTGGTTCATAATTTAATTAAAGAGAAAATTTTCCCTTTTGCCTTCAAAACTTACTTTTCTTTTACAGAACTACCTGGGGAAAATAAGCAGGTGGATCTGAACATTACACTTTGCAAACTTTAAATGCTGAAACCTCATAAAGACATGGTCCTTGGTAATGCAAAGAGCCTATTCTAGTCACATTACTGGGGAAACAACAATTAAACAACTGAAAAAAAAAGTTAAATAGAAATCAGGACATAAAGAAATGCTCTATAGAGCTCCTCAAAGTAGAGGGAACTTTCCTAAAAATGAATAAACAAACTGGGAGAAATATTCTGTTGGAAACAATCCCAAGACATTAAGAAATGGATGGCATTGGAAATTTTAGCTGCAAGAAGAATTTGTGTTCCGATACAATGGCCTCATCTGGCATCAGGAAAATTCTCTATATTTGTTTCCTCAGTATCTTTGTACAACAGGGCTCCCCTCACTCACCCCACTGTGCAGAGCAGTGCCAATGCCTCAGCAGCAGACTGTGCCCTGCAGCACAGCCCTCAGGGCCACTGCAGTCTTCCCTGCGCTTCATCCAGTTTGGGCTGGGCATGGATGCAGGGAGCTGCCTGTGGCTCTGTTCCTGATAGCCAGGAGGGCCAAGGATGTCCTGGGGGGCATCAGGCACAGGATCACCAGCTGGGCAAGGAAGGGGATAGTCCTGCTCTGCTTTGAGCTAGGGCAGTCTCACCTCCAGTGCTGGGGGCAATTTTGGGTGCCACAATATTAGAAAGATATGAAACTCATAGAGAACTATACCCTCAAAGGAGGGCAACGAAGATGGTGAGGAGTAGAGCAGCTTGGTCTGTTCAGCCTGCTGGAGACTGAGGGGGAAACTTCATTGCAGTCACAACTTGTTGTGAGGGGATGAGCAGGGGCAGGCACTGATCCCTGCTCTGTGGTGAGCAGTGACAGGACCTGAGGGAATGGCCTGAAGTTGTGTCAGGAGAGGTTTAGGATATTTCAAAAAGGTTCTTCTAGTGGGTGATTGGGCGCTGGAGCAGCTCCCCAGGGGAGTGGTCACAGTCCCAAGCCTGAGAGATCAAGAAGAGTTTGGACAATGCTTCCAGGTACATGGTGCAAGTCTTGGGGATGGTCCTGGCAGAGCCAGGAGTTGGACTCAGTGATCCTTGTGGGTTCCTGCCAACTCAGCTTATTTTGTGATTCTGTGCTTATAAATGTATTGTGACTTCATCGTGGACACAGTCCCAGCCCCTCTCTGGCTGTGCTGTGGCACTAAGTGCAGCCATGACCATGATCTTCCCAGGAACTCTGATAACCAGGTTACAAAACAACAGAGCAGCACTTAAGGACATCAATGCTCAAAGACATTTTTGCATGGGCATCCCCATAAGGACTCACTGATTCTTTCAACCATCATGGTGGAGAGCACTGACTGCAGATAATGCCCCTGTGATGTCCTCACTGATGCCAGAATTAAGAGGGCAGCATCTCTCATGAAACTGAGGATTTACCAGAGACATGTACCTGTCGAGTGTAAGCCTTGTACAAAGTCAGTCTCTTAAAATAACAGCTCCACAAAGCAGATGTTCTGGAGAGCAGAGAAGACCCTTGCATTGTGGGGATTTGTGCTAATTTTAATGTATTCCAAGAGTTTCAATATTTTGTCTTAGTGAACAAAGGAAAGCAACTGAAGTCAGAAATCCAACTTTGACTTCCTCCCATCCAAAACCCATCAAATGAGATTTGCAGCATGAAGAGCACAATTAGGGATAAAAAATGCCTAGAACAAAAGGGAAAGGATGCATGAGATAGTATCCTTTGGGGAAAAAATAAAAAATAAATCCTTCTGAACAGACTAGAGAGAAAAATATTTTCACCCAGAAGTCTAGAGATTGAATCCCTGCTGCAGAGCTCAGAAGCATTACCTGTTTATCATTTCTCTTACTGATGTCAGTGTATGGGGATTACACCCACTGTTAATAAACACAGGTTTTAGTTGTTAGGCTTATGAGATATGCATTCTAAATTCACATTTAGCTGCTTTGCTGATGGCAGCTGTCCTACATATCCATGGTGTTCACTTGGGTTTACTGAGGGATGTCCCTTCAAAGAGTGTCTTTTCAGTATTGAAGTAGATAGAATTAAAAGAATGTGTTTCCCATTTTAGGTATTTTTGGATGCAGTCTTTTATTCCCCACTGTGCATTTAATATGCTCATATACACTTGCTGCTTCTGGCATGGTCTTAGAGACCAGATTTCTGAAATACTGACAGAAGTCCAGCTATTTTGCTGAAACCATCATCAGAAAAATCAGACTTTAGACAGCTCTCATTTAGTGGGAAAATAAAATCCATTCCAGAGTCTTCTTATTTAAAAATAAATTTGCAATTAATTATCCCATGCTGTTCTGCAAAACTTTTAAGCACAGAGAGGTCACCAAGACTGTATTTGTGTTTGATGAATTTGGTGGTAGAGAGAATTTTATAGCACTTCAGCACAAAGTCTGAACCTTTGAGACAGGCACTTACAAAGCTGTAATTATTTAGTGCTGTAATTAGGTGGTATTTACCCCTTCTATACTGTTTTTTAACCATGTCTAGGTGGTCTTTCCTTGCATTATACTAATTTCTAATGTCCTTTCACTAGCCTCTGGTGAACAACAACACAATCTGCAAACACTATAAAACACTTTTTCCATGAAAAACATAAATCTATATTAAAGTTTATTTTTTGTTGTGTTTTTTTTTTTTTTTTTTAAATTCTTGTTTCTAATAGAAGAATAATGCTTTTAGGGAGAAGTAGTATCTTTTATCTCCTATCCTATCATTCCTGGCAGGTGACCAGTGCACAAATCAGTTTCAGATCTGGATGTGAAGGATTAAACTGCTGGCAGAGAACTAAACAACTGCTCTGAGTTTAACTTTCTTATGGAGAGTGGGTGGAAACCTTTCGAGAAGAGGAGTCATAAATAAAGGATAGTAAAGTCATTTAGTTCCCATGAGGTGGAGTGGCTGTGCCCGTGCTATCACTCAAACTAGACCACCACCTGCCTGCCAGCTCCAGACCCAACAGGCACCGCATGGTCTGTGTCTGTATCTCATCAGTTACTTTACCCTCACAAAGTGCTCATTTGGAATATTACCAGGCTATCTCCCATCCCTTCCCTGTGACAGTGTCACTTTGCTGGGGGCTAGATGGGCTCCAGGGACTGAACAACAGCTTGACAGTGCCGGTGGCAACAGGACAGTGCCAGCCTGAGCTGCTGCTTCATTCACTACTATTCACTGCAGGCAATTATCACCTGCAGAACAGTACTCCTTAGCACCAAAATACTTATTTTAAGAAGTCATAATAGAAGTAGCCTATTGAACTTCAGCCTGACAGTCCAGAATGTCATAGCACTGGGGAAAATAAACTAGATTTTGTAATTTAGAAAAATACAGTCTTATTATGCAAGCTCCATCCGTGATGCCTTATGTTTTCTAGTGTACCAGACACAACAACCTCTTTCAAGCATCTTGTCACATGCTATTTTAGTGTAACAGCAACAGCTTGTGATCCTTCTTTGATGTGCAATTTGTTACTAGACATGATCTCTAAAAAATTAGACTAACCTGCTCTCACTGCAGTAGACATGGCCATCTGCCTCTCCCACACATCCACTGTATCCTCTCACAGCCTTGTTCACTCTTAATTACTCTGCATAAACAGGGTAGGATACAATAAAACATTTTTGAATGTAATGTTTACATTATAAAGAATCAATTTTTGAAGATGCTTCCTCCCATCAGTGCTGTCATTTCCTATTTTCTTCTTAAATGTGCTTCCTATGTGCTAAATAACTTATTAACCCTTTGTAATTTCTGCTCATTGTTCTCCTGAATGACAGTGTCTGCCTGAACATAATACAGCCTGCCTTTCAAGATACCCTGGATGGTTCCATAATTACCCTCTAAATGTGTTTTGCTGTATTTCATATATAAATCAGAGGGATATGAGACAAATCTGTTATCCCAATTTGTTGTCTACTTTCCCCAGACACCGGGAGCTGCATCATGTTTTTGTTGTTTTCTTTTGTACAGTTATTGTCTAGAGCTTGAAAGAAAAACCTGTTTGCGATCAACAGGGATTTGATCCATTGTTACTGGACCTCTTTCTGCTGTGGAGCTGGCAGTAGAGTCGCATAATTACATTCTGAAATTAATATTATCTCAAGGTATGCCCATAACAAATAGAGCTCATGTCAAAAATCATACTTGTTGTATGTGTGACATTATTTCGGACACTACCTCTTTCCTGTGCTTTATTTTACTAGGAGCTATGAGTTAAGTGAATATTTTGGGTGCAAGTCTATTACTGTCATCCTATTTTTATTATTTTGTATTTGTATACATCCAAGCTATAGGATATAAATGGTTGTTAACTATGATAAGGAACATTTACCTTCTCTACACAAAATAGAAGTTTATCATATTAGATTGTTATTATTTTCCATGCTTTCTTGTACCTTGTATTTTGTCCCATGCTTTGGCCTTGGCAGACCAAGAGCTTTTTTCTTCTGCCTGTTTGGATCCAAAACGTGTGCAGGGCAGAAATACCTCTCTGATGGAATACCTTGCACTCAGGCTACAGCTCTCTCAGCACAGATGCAACTTTGTTTTCCCTTAATTCTTTCCCACTGAAACCAAGTGCTGAGAGTGATTCCAAATGCCTGCAGCAGCCTGAAGGGACTTGAGCAGTTCTGATGAAGGTCGAATGATCCATCTGGCAGGTCTAATAGGTGTTTGTCAGCACAGTCCTGGTGCTTTGCTGTGGAGTGTTGGCTGTTGTATTATATCACAGCATTGCTTCTGGAAACAGCATCCAGTGGAAGGTGCCAGCACACGTGTTTCAGGAGGGAAGCTCAGTGAGTTGCAGTAAGACAAGGAGTTCCACATGGCTGAGGGATGCTGAGCCCCTCTGGGCCCTGCTTTGGGCTGATGCTCTGCCAGACACCAGGGCCTGCCCCATGAGCATTTCCTCCCCACCAGCAGCCCAGCATCTTTGGCTGAGACCAGGATATTCACTCTGCAGTGCCCTGCTTAACCCTATACATCAAACCATCAGTAAGGGCACACAGATTATAAACTTCATAGAAACTCTCAAAACAAGCAGGAAAATTAACACTTTATCTTGCAGTAAGAGAGAAATACAGGAGGAAAAGAACAATTATGCACGTTCACCAAACAAATAGTTCATCTTAGTGGTAGAAAATAAAAAGTTGATACAATCTAGAGCTATTAGGGAAAGCTGAAAGAGTGAAGTTTGTAGGGAGGAGCTTAAGCTTGACTTGGTAACATTTCTGGGACATCTCCAGTGTTTGACCACACTCACAGTAAAAGGCTTTTTTCTATTTAAGGGAAATTTGCTGTATTTCAATTTGTGCCAATTGCCTCTTGCCCTGTCACTGAGCATCACTGGAAAGAGCCTTGGAGCTTCTCTATTAGGTATTTTTTCATGATGGTAAGATTCCCTGCTCTTCTCCAGATTGAAAAATCCCAGCTCTTGCAGCCTCTTCTCATATGCTGGACATTGTAGTTCCTTCATCACCTCTGCAGACCTTCACTGGACTCATCCCAGCACAGTCACATCTCTCAGGTACTGAGAGGCCCAGCACAGTATCCCAGATCTATTCACCAGGGGTGAGCAGAGGGGAAGGATCTTCTTCCCTGGCCTGCTGACAATGTTCTGTCTAGTATAGCCCAGGAGGTTCCTGGCCTGGCTTTTGCTGCCTCGTGGTCAGCCTGCTCACCAGGATCCCCAGTGCCTCCTGTCCCCAGAGCTGCTCTGAGGTCAGCCCTCACCACCTACAGAGTATGGGGTTATCCAGCCCCAAGTAGACAGCGTGAGCCAGGTACAAATGAAAAGGTCAAGACACCTATTACCTGGGATTCATAAAAGTCAGCCAGATATGACTGGAGATTGAGTCTTCTGTCCTTCGGACTAATGGTAGACTATCTACCTAAGAAATGAGAGGAATGAATTGGGCTTTAGTCTAGCTCTTGGGAGTTTAGCCTTTCTGTATTTCCTGATCTTCAGGATACTGAGTTTTCTGTGCATTACCTTGAGGAAAATCAGAGCAGATCAAGTAATTCCACTCATCCTCTTGAGGCTGGATTCAAGCACAAGTGGTTGACATCACCAGAAAAGCCAAGCAGTACCCATGGAGTACAGGAACCAACTATGCTGACTGTTGTGACCAAAGTGGCTTCTGGTGTCTGCCCCTATTCCCAAAATGTGGGGATTTCGCTCCTCTATTATTTGTTTGTTTCTTTTGTTCAATGCTGTCCAGTGTAAAATCATAAATAGTCCTTGTAACAGAGACAAGGATTCATATGAATTCCCTCCCATTTAAGCAGTGTAACTGCTAGACTACTGCAGACTGCTCTTCTTTCAGGGAAAAAAAAGACTGCATGTTTTGGGATCTCATTCCCCTACAGGTGGAAAAGGATGTTGTTATATTTTCTGTCCATTGCCAAAGACAGCAAGACAAAAGGTGTGTATTCAAGTAGTTGTTAAAAATCTAAACTGCAGTATAATTCTCTTGCTCAACACTTTATTAGAGTAGCAACAAAAATCCATTACAAATTAATCCCCACAGTAGCATGCATCCAAGAATTACAAAATGCTTCTTTTGAACAAAAATTGTTCTACCTTTATCAGTATAGTACATTTCTCTGAATATTTTCACAATATTTATAATAAACAAATACATAAACCACTTGAAGTGACAGAATGAAACTTGAATTGCTCTGAGTAGATGAAGAAAAAATTCCCTCTAAAGCAGTTGCTCTTACCTAGTTTGTTAGAATTCAAATTTCCAAGATTCAGCTTCCAAAGTAATGAATTCAGGAGTACAAATTTTACACTTTCACTGAGCTAATTCACTGGCATTAGTTGTGTCAGTGTATCCCAGTAGTAATGAAAGAATCAGGAGAAAACAAACTCTAATTGAAAAGAACAAAAGAGCAAAGAAACAGTTTTGCCTGAAAAAGATATAAAATTATAGAAAGATCATTTTCAAATTTCTCTGCAAAAGAAACAACTTTTGCAACAAAAGAAACACACATAGCAGAGAAATGAATATACACATGCAGCACTGTTAAAAGAATAATTTATCTTTTCACATTCTGAAATAATGTTTTATTCCCATGGTGACAATGCTCAGATTTGGGGGGCATGAGTGTGTGGGGTTATTTGTTTGTTTGTTTTAGAACAGCTTTTTAAAAAACAAATAAAATTGTCGACTTCCGAAGTGACTGACCCCACTGTGTAGCTGGGGTGGTATTGCAGCAGCTCCTGGAGTAGAATCAGTCCTTCAGTCCATTTTGCCAGATAATTGTTTTTGAAGGGATGCCAGTGAGATCTTTATCATTTGACTTGTGTCATCCATTTCCACAGGAGCATTATAAACCCTTTTACAGCACATTGGAGCTTCTTTGATATACCCTTTTCCCTGAACTCAGGGAGGTCATGTGATAATTTGAACCAAAGTGTGTTACAAATATACCTGATCTTTCTCAGCTGCACAGTTTGCCTTCACTGAAGATTCTGAAATCTCTTGCTTTAGAAAGAAAGCAGAATATCTCACCAAGCCTGATGTGAAAGCAGCACCTCTTCTATTACATTCTGGATTAACTTCTAAATAAAAGTCTAATAAGAATGAAATTCCTTACATGAAAGACGTTAAATAAGGATATAGGCATGAATTTTAATATTGTTACCAATCAGATAATTCTTTCACACTAAATGTTGCAAAGGAGTTTGCTATCCACAAAATAAATATACAAATATAGTTATATTACTGCAGTCAGTAGTTCACATCCAGCCACTTTCACTTCTAGCAAAAAAAAATTTATATATATATAATTATCAATATATTTAAAACCACATTTAAAAAAAAAAAAAACAAATGTTCACATATATGATTTACAACATCCGAATACAAGAAAAAAGACCGATTGCTGTTCTGAACAGAAGGGCAAACAGAAATAGTCACATTAGCACGATGTCAGAAAAAGTTTTGTAGTGTTAGCTGTATATCAGTATAAAATTAGCAGATTTCACGACTAACATCTATAAAGATACAGTCACATTACATCATCAGTAAAAATCACACCTTAAATATGCAATTTTAAATATTGTGGTTTTGCACACAATTTTGCAATCATAATAATTTATGTTAGCACAAATAAATATCAGAAGGAAAATTTTTTTTTCATATTTATTATTCCCAGTGATGGTGGATACAAAGTCACCTACATAGATTTTAGCCCTTTATGAAGCATCACAAAGAATATGGGCTTAAATACCTCACTTGAGCATCTGGTGGAGCAGAAGCAGAGAAAGCAGACAGTTACTTTTTGAGCAGAAAGGCAAATAAAGGAGACAATTCACTTCTGCTACTGTTGGTCTACAAAAGCCGTAATTCAATCTATGCTCTGAAAGCATTGAGATAGAAGTGTAATTTCATATTACTGTTATTACACAAATACTGAGCTCAGTTTTTACCCATCCAGTTGTGCTCCTCACCAGACAGCCAAGTTTCCATGGAATGCTCTCTTTGCCCACTGCTAGTCCTGCACATCTCACTTTTTAAGTAAGAAAAGCAACTAGTTTTAGCACCTCTTGAGACATTCTGGAAAGCAGGGCCTTCTCGGAACGCACTGGATAGATGCCTGACTGAGAAGAGCATGTGAAGAGCAAAAGGATTTCCAGGCATCAGCTGCACGGGTGGCTGCCTCCGCAGCCTCTCCTCCAGCCCAGACCAGGAATCAGCTCTCAGCAGCTGCAAGTGCTGCTGGCTTCATCAAGAGTTTGCAGAGTCAGACAAGGACTTTGCTCAGACAAACACAGGAATTTGCCTTTACTTAGGATGTCTCTTAGCCAAGCAGCCATGAATCCCTGTGTAAGGCTCACAGATAATTTAATTTCTCTGTGACAGTTGCTTTGGAGGAAATGTTAAACAGGTTACGGTAGCTCTCCTTGACTTTCCTTTTTCATGGCAAACTAGCTTTAAGCAAGTTTAAATGCTTACAGCTAGTTTGCATTAAAATGCTATGGAACTCCCTATTTTCACATCAAACTCTACATAGGAAAGGTTTGCCCAAAGTGTATGTCACAGGCACAGAATTGTATTTATGAGATCAATTGCTAGGTACTCATTTGACAGCACATTGGTATCCTTCTCTCTGACTCTTGAGCCCCAGCCAACTTTGCTTACTTGGCTGACATGTGACTTACACTGTCATTTTAGTTCTCCCTTATTAGTTTAAAAGCAGTCTGGACATTGCCCTTCCAGGCCTGTGGGGGTTCAGAGATCTGCACAGAAATAGTCCCCACAGGCATGTTCCTGCCTGGTGGCCTGTGCTACTCAGACAGACTACCTGGCAAGCTGGGAGATGCAGAGGATTTGGGAAATATTCCAGCATCGTCTGCATGGGTCCCACTGCTGGTTCTGCTCCAAAGTTCTGCCAGCTTCTGGAATTGTGTCACACCTACACTGCTGGTTAAAACCTCCTTGCTCTTGGTCCATTCCAAGCCTTGCCATCACTCTGCCAAGCTGGAAATTGTGCTTTTTTGCACAGCTGTGGAGCTGTGCAAAGGTAAAACATGAGTTCGTGCAAGGATGCAGACAGAGCAGAATACAGACTCTTTGCAAAATCACAGAATTACAGGGTGAGTAAGGCTGGAAGGGACCAACCTCCCTGCTCAAGCAGGGTCATCCCAGGGCACATGGCACAGCACTGAGTCCAGATGGCTCTTAAATATGTCCAATGAAGGAGACTTCACAACTTCTCTGGGCAGTTTGTTTCCTTCCTCCTTGTCATGTAGAGAAAGCCCAATGGAGTCCTTTGGATGCCAAGGTTCACGGTTTTAACATCTAAATCTGAGGCCTATGTGTGTATTTTTAGTTCTCTTTAAATTTGCAAATATAGTGGACTATTAGTGAAAGTGGTTTGAATTAGGGAGGTGTAGGCAAAAGAATACTGGATAGGAAAGCCTTACAATGCTGTAGAGGCTGCCTCTTTCACCCACACTGGGCAGGTTTGTGACTCTTGGGGTTGGGGCTGTGCAGGGCTGGGATTTGGACTCGACGATCCTTCTGGGTCCCTTCCAAATCAGCCCATTCAGCAATCCTGTGAATCAGTTTTTACAGGCTTTTAAATGTCATGTACAGAATCTGTGCAAAATGTTCATGACAAACATGAATACAGGCAGTTTCCTGAACGTCTGATGCACAGAAGTGAGAAAATGTACTTCTAGCAAGAGCAAGAGCTGGTCTAGAGTAAAGCTAAAGCTTTTTTTATTTTGTCTGCAGTTACATTAGGGAGACTGTGGCCCCAAGCTGCTTATCAGGGGCCTGTGGAAAGAGCAGGGAAGAGGCTATGCTGGGAAGTAAAAAGTCATGATAACTTGTCTTCTGACAGCACTTTATGCCCTAAAGTATTCTTATAGATAAAATTTGAGACAAAATTTTTAAAGTGTAATTTTTCTTAGAATTTTTCCTCTTGTCACTTGATACTATCAATTCAGTAATATCTGAGAGCTACATTTCAAGTAGTACATATATAAACCTGTTTGCTGAAAAATTTAAGATATTTTAAATGCTTTTTACTGACTTTTAAATTTGTTTGTTCCCTGCTGCAAATTCATTGAATGGCCTTCCTATTTCATGTTGTTCAAGGTAAAAATAAATCAAGGAAAATAAAGATTGTGTGTTCTTTGCCCTCAGATACCTGTTTATTGAATCATGATGAGATGGCTGCAATACGATTTGCACAGAAGTAGGGTGAGGGTGTCACTGGCAGGTAATTACTGCTATTAGCAGGAATTATGACTGCAGCTGGGAGGCCCCCAGGTATTGCCCAGTGCAGCCACATGTTAGAACAGATCCTCTCCTCGCCTCTCATCTTCACAGGGAATATCATCCATTGCCTGCTGGGTGTCCATGGACACATCCTGGCAAGCCTGGATCATTCTCAGATCACAGACCACTCTTCAGCCAGTTAATGAGAAGAAGGATTTAGATATTCCACTGAAGCCAACTCACCTGCCTAAAGTTAGGTTGTGTTAACTATTTCGTTCAGTTAACCTCAATAATATACTCTTTTCACTCCCGGAGATGCTGCATCTTCTTGTAGGGCAGAGGCAGTTATGTAAAGATTTATGGTAACTTCTGCAATCCTGTGAGCAGAAATGTCCTTACAATTAATGCAATTGGTGGGAACACAGCATCCAAATGTCTTACATGGCTGCATACTCAGAACAAAGTGGGCCTCAGGCCTGAAAATGAAGAGAAAAGAAGCAAACTGAGAAAAGAAAATATTTTACACTCTCATATCATTTGCAAAAACAAATGAAAACTAAGCCACTTTTAGATAATCTATATTATTAAGATCTAAAACGTAGGGGTTCACAAATAGCATTTAGGTAGTATTTTCTAAAAAAAGCATCATGCAAACAGTAACACGCATCATCAAGAGAGCTGGGTTAAAGAGATGTGCTTGCAGGTAGTACAGAAATGCAGGGGGCTTTCAGCAGTCTCAGAACAAGGGTGCCAGTGTGTGGGAGAGCCTCTTAGCACCAGCTGTGTGGTGGCACCAGGCTAATTAGCCCCCAGCTGCATTCAAGGGGACAGCACAAGAAAATGCACCACTGCCCTCCCTGCAGCCAGCCAGAGGATGCCCAGAGGAATCACTGAGCTCAGATATGTACATGAGGCACCGTGCCTGAGAACCACTTTCTGATGCTCCCCTAGAGCCCACTGCTCCTCAGAAAAGAAGGCTTAATCAGATTATTTTTCCCCATTCTTCCCCATGCTTCAGACCCTCCAAGTCCCATCATGCTTGGCACAAGGCATTTTGAAAACATAATATTCCAGAGCTGAGCAGTTGTCCCTCCCTGCCATGCCCTGTTTGGAGCATGGCCTAGCACTGCCAGCCTCTCCCAGCCTTCTGCTGAAAGCTACCCCAGCACAGCCCCATGCCCAGAAACATGCTCTGGTTCCGGAGGACTCCACAGCAGACACTGAAATGTGTTAACTGTTACCTTGGATGACAAACACGTATCACCAATGGACAATTTTGCAGAGGACAGGTAGGTATTGGTAATATCTTCTAGCTCAGTGCTGAAGTGATCCGAATCCTTGATGACATTATAATTTAGGGCCATGCTGTAACTGGCAGGTTTCTTCTCCTGTTTCTGCTGGGAGTTGCACAGTTTCCTGAAGGCTGCTCTGAATTTCTGGGACATGAGATTATAAATTACAGGATTGATGGCACTATTCAAATAAATACAGATTCTGCAAAATAGCAGGAACCAGTTTTCTTGGAATGGTCTGGAGAGAAAGGAATTGACCACAACCAGGGTGCGGTAGGGCATCCATAGGAATGCAAATAGGATCACAACCACAGCCAGCATTTTGGTAACCTGAGGGAGCACAAAGGGAGACAGAAGGTTAGTACTGACCTTGGAATGGACACGTGCATTCTTACACCTCTAGGACCAACCCAGAACTCTGTACAGACCCTTCAGCAGGAATTCTTGATTAATATTTGTTTTAGAAAGGTTTTTGGCAGTGGGAAGTACAAAAACCTTGGCTTCAAATTCTTCCTAGTTTTTGTGAAGTTACTCTTTCCAGATAATACCCCAGTAAGCTACCTGTCTTATGCTGGAATGGGGTGTTGATTCAAATGGGGAAAAAAAAAGAGAAAAAGTTTTTTGGGGTGTTTTTTTTTGTTTTGTTTTGTTTTTTCTTTTTTTTCTGAACACATTAGATCTCTTCCTTTAGACTAGTAGAGTCTGTAGAGTAATTGAACATGAAGCTTTTTTTAGGTTATCTGGTTTAATAGTCAGCCAAAACAGTTTCCCAAAGCCAAAAATAAGGAAAAAAAGAGAACAATTAGATTAATTTCTATTCCTCAAATCCTCAATATTTAATCATATCTTCATTATTTGATGTTACTCTGAAAAGTCAAATAAAGTTTACAGAGCAAGGAAAAAAAAGGATTATTAATAAAACTTTATTGTTATAAGAACTTTATTATTTTATGTAATTCTCTTTTGATAAGAGAAAAGAACAAGCTTTGAGAATATCCAGGATAGCTGAACAAGAAACAATAAAAAATTATTTGAACCCACTTAACAAGAAGTCTTTCTTTTGTAAACAATTTCTTTCTAGTGTAGACAGATTCAATAGTCTATACATGAAAGAAAGTTTGAAAGATAATAGTAAGGACAGTACAAAGTAGAAAGTACACAGAAATGTGACATGGGATGATACGGTGGCACAGCCTCATGGAACTCAGGAGATGATGTGGTTAACTGTATGAAATATAAAGTATTGGCACACATTTTGGTGAGCTACAACTGCTTCTTTTGATTGTAGATAGGTAAAAGCAATAGTCACTCTGGTGTTTTAAAGCTATGTAATAACATCTTTCTTCTTGTGCTTGGTCGTGTTCATTGCAACACACAGAGATTGTATATCCGAGTGCACGATTTCATAATCAAAAAGAAGTTGTGCAATGAGGAGCAGGATTAAATAAATCA
The DNA here is from genome assembly GCA_013396955.1 of Regulus satrapa. Taxonomy (NCBI): domain Eukaryota; kingdom Metazoa; phylum Chordata; class Aves; order Passeriformes; family Regulidae; genus Regulus; species Regulus satrapa. The sequence goes on along the minus strand of VWZN01005441.1, from coordinate 59,770 downwards.
AAGGATTAAGGTCTTGATATACTAACACCACAAGTGAAACCAAGTGATAGGATTGAGGATTTCATATAAGCTGTGCAAAACTTATCTTGCCCCGCAAGCTGGAACCTGTGCTTGCCCTGCTCTGAGAGAACAGGGGGATTTCTCTGGTGAGCAGATCATCACAGACTGCAACACTGTCCACGAAGGGACTTTCTCTAGAGGGCAATCTACCTTTATGACTGACCATGGTAGCCATGGTGACCTTAGATTATTTGACTGGTCTAGTCAACTAACTTTGTGAGACACACAATACTGTTAAGTGAGCTGGATTCCATCACAAGTATAAACCAACATGTTTGCTATGTAAGGCTGCATTTATTTTTCTCAGTCCCCTTGGTATCTGAGGAAAGTAGGAATTCCTTTGGACAAAGTATGAAACCTATGCAAATATGTAATTCAGTATTCATATTACAAATGGAAAAGAAAAGAGTCTGGGAGCTGTGGGGTGTAGGACCCACACTGAAACAAAGGAAAAGGGTGAGAAGGAAGGAATGGCAAGAGATCAACCTCTGCAACCTGGCTGCAACACTCTGGCCCCACACTGCTGGCTGCTGCAGAGAAGGGACTGAGAGTAACTTGTGTCTATAACAACGGGCAATAAATTGGCAATACTAATTTTCCCTGAGCTGAGTCAGCACTGCCCATGACAATAACTGATAGTTTGTCTGCCTGTCCTTGTCTTGGATCGTGAAGAATAGGAGCACTTCCCATTTTCTCTCCCATTCTCAGCTGGAGCCAGCCTCCCTACAGAAACATGAATACATTTAATTTTATAGAAATGTCCTTGGATAAAAATGAGAACTGCTACAGAAGTAGGAAGCACACACCACCTTTTCAGTCACCTTTTCCACAGATCACATGCTGGATATTGTACACTACTCAATCCCTGCATGCATTGTAATGCAAATACAGGTCTGAGAAGACACAGAGTTACACATTTCAGTAGGACTCACGGTCAGGCCAGACTGTGTTGTCAGCTATACATGTCCTTGTCAGCGTGGCAGGAAATTTTCCCTTTTAGTGTCTTAATAACTGTGGAGATTCTGGATTTTTCAAATATGTACTTTTTTCCCCCCTCATTTTGCACCACTGCCTATTTTTTGCATGCTGCTATTATAAAAAAATAAAAAATTAGTGATTATACCACACTATCCTTGCTTTGCCTCCTGTGTTGTACTATATGCAAATTCTAGATTTACTTATAATGAGGCAACTTTAAGCAACCAGGTTGCTTAGGCTTTTAGAGAAAGTCTTGCTGTCTTTACAAGACATAGAAGACATGACATTGTAATCTTCACTTTTTGGTTTCATAATATAACAGTGTCCATATTCATCAGTGCTCAACATAAAAGATTTATCTGTTTTTCAAATTATACTAGGCGCATTTAATCAAGCATAAAGTGATATTAAGAAATTGAAGAGCAGATTATCTTCTTCTACTAATTAATGGACGAAGAAAAACAACATTAAACACTTCCTATCTGACCATTAACTATAATTGGCAACATAATTAAACATAACCTAGCCCATGTATTTCTGTTACGTGTTTCCAAGCATAGCTCTAGTGGTCTCTGAGGGCCCGGTGGTCTAGAAGACAACTCAGGTAACTTTTGAGGTCTCTGCCATCTCTGTGATAAAAGAACAGCTGCAATTGACACAAAATAAGAAGAATATAAAGAATAAGAATATCCCCAGAGCCAGCTGGAAAGGATGCATCCTGTGTTTTCCATCACTGCACCAGGTGTGCTACCCGCTGCACACCATGTGTTTTACTGCAAATAGCCAGCAAGTAATCTAATAACTATATTCCACTGGTATTATTACACACAGCAGCATACATATTCAACAATATAAAAAAAAACTAGTTGAACCTATGCCTCAGTTTTGAGCCATCAATACATAAATATATTTTATGAGAGACAGAGTAACAAAGACATTTAACATTTACAAAGCAATTTACATACAGGCTTTCTTAAACAGACTTTTCAAAGGAGAGTTAGAGACAGGAGAATTTACAGCTTGACTGCATTTGCTGAGTGACATAGTACCTTAGCTGGGACTCAACCTCAAGTCTCCCAAACTCCCAGGCTAGTTCCTTCCCTTCACATCTCAAAAATAAGTCAAGAGTATCTTTGTATATTTGACAAGATTACTAACAAGCTGTAATATAAATTATAAATAAATGATAGTTAAGAATGTTTAATTCATAATTGACACTTCCTAATTACTTTCTCATATAGCAAAGAAAGTACTGAATTTTGGGGAGGAGGGAGGGGTNAGTGTATCACGGATTTTAAATTTGACTACTTAGGAAAAAGGAAGAATATGTTTTGACTCCTTCCACAGCTTCAGACAAAGTGAGGTTTAAAACAAGTGGTTTAGGTTTCAGAAAGCCATTTGAAATAGCTGTTCCTACCTGCCTTCGAGAAGCAATAGTGCTATTGAGACTCCTGTTAGTCATCTTGGAATTCACTGGCTTGCTTTGGTGAGCCACATCATTCCTCCAGGTCTTAGAGTTTTCTTTAGGGTCTGAAGGGATGGGGTTCAGGAACAGTATTCTAGCAATCAGGCCGTAGAGCACAGTCGCCAATACCATTGGCACGACATAAAATATACCAAAGTCCATCATGTAGATAGGAGAGTAATAGCTCCTGGAGACCTTGTAGCCACAGGACACGACAGTAGTCTCTTTGTAGGCCACTGTATTAAGGTCTAGCAAGAAAAACCAGAGCATACAGTACGTGGAGGTAAAAGCCCAAACAAAAATAATGATCTTTTTGGCTCTCGAAAAAGTGCATAGGAACTGAGCTTTGATTGGGTGGCAGATGGCTATGTACCTCTCAACGGTGAAGGCAGCGATGGAAAAAGAAGAAGCGTTGATTCCCAGGTACTGGAGGTAAGTGATGCAGAGACACCCGACGTAGCCGTACACCCAGGATCTGTACAGGCTCTCTGTGATATTGGGGAGTCCTGCAGCCACAAGCACCATGAGATCTGCCACGGCCAGACTCACCAGATAGCAGTTAGTGGGAGTTCTCATGTGCTTGGTCCTGAGGACCACCAAAACCACCATGATGTTGCCCACGATGCCCAGCCCGCAGATGAGGAGCACCAAGAGGACGGTAACCACTTGGTATTCAGCTGTAATGATCTCCTGGCTCGATAGTGGCAGCCCAGTCTGGTTCTGTTCCTCTCCTGTGCCATTCTCCATCTTCACCAGCCCTCTGCTGCTTCTGCCAAGCCCTCGATCTCAGCAGCTGCTCCCCATGGTCCCCTGCAAACGGGCCAGCGGAGCAGAGTGTGGGTGAGAGCTGCAGCCGCAGAACACGCTCTCCATGCAGTCACAGTCCCATTCCTGCACCGTCCTCCACTCCCCCTAAAGCACCTGCACCTTCAGTCCTCGCAAAGTCGCCTATCGGATGGGTTAATCCCCCTAAGCCTGCAGCTGGCTTGCCGGGCTGAGCGGCGCTGGCAGCCCGGGAGGCGGGAGGTTCCTGCCGGGAGCCCCTCGCTGCCAGCCGCGCATCCAGCCCGCCGGACCCCGGCAGCAGCCGCAGCACCTCCGAGGGTGGAGACAGCAGCAGGCGGTGGAAACAGAGGGGTTTCCGAAGTTTTTCTGCTTCACTCTGCTCTCTCTCTCTCTCTGCTCTCAGACAGCTGTCATGACAGCATCGATCACATTGATCCACGCCGGCGAACAAAGGAGAGCTGACTGGCAACAAAATTGCACTGATTTTTAGAATTCTGACTGCCGCCGAGCTATTGTGAAAGTAGCGGCGATTTACACTTGCCTCCTGCTCTGCAAGGAGCTGTAATAGTCTCTTCAGGGCTCTACAGAAACAAATGCACCCCATCTTTTGAAAATAGCAGAAAAAAAAAAATGTCCTGTTGTTTTTATTTTTTGTTGTTGTTTGTTTGTTTGGTTTGTTTTTACTTAATAGAAAATTCCGTTCAAAACCTCTGTCACTACAGCTGCCATCACTCCTAAGTCCTTTCAACACTTTTGAATAGCAGCAGAACAACAATAAAATGGTGACAACACAAATTGCTTCCTAAGGAGAGCAGTCACACGCACGCACGCGTGTGCATGCCCACAGCACACACAATGTCACTAATCTTCCACTCTTCCCTCAATGTAGTTTCTCCTCTGGTTGGATAAACTAGTCCTTGGTCAGTCAGGTTGTGTAAAACCACGGACAAATCAAAGACTGGTGCAAATAACTGTTTTTGAGCAGTGCCAATCCAGCACTACCAATTCAGTAGCCCAGCTGCACCTGGAGATTGCACACACCTTCGTGTCTCACTTGCTATGCAAACGACTTAGTGAGAGAAACAACAGCAAACCCTTCTGTAAGGCTCTGTGGAAGTGCCCTTGTCAACTCCCAATCGCAGTCCCTCAGCCCACCATTTCTCCTTATACGACTGTGTTAAAAGTTTGAAGAGCAAATTTATCTTAAAATCCCTTATTTAGGGCAATTGCATTTAGGACAATTGTTTTTGCTCTTTGCTCAGGAGGAGTTCAACAAAATGAAATGTTGCACAACTGAGGAAAGGCATCTTGGATTTCAAAACAAATGGTAGTGTTTAGCACTGACACGTTTGCAAAACTAGGATTTTAAGTAGACTTAAAAAAACAGGTGGTGACAAAAAGAGAGTATCACCTGAATCAGAGCTGAAAATCAGACTCGAACAGTTCCAGAGGTTTGAAGCCACTCAGTTAAGTTTTCCAATCTTTTTTCCCATTTATCTTTTCACATTCCTGTTGTGATCACATACTTTTTTATATGTAGATCCAAAAATACTTAATAAAGTAAAGCAAAGATAATTTTTCCTCTTTAATAGATTAAGGAACAGGGTGAAAAGAATTAGATTGTTTTACCACTGGTCTTGCAGTAGCCTGTGGGAAAATGCAGGCTGCTGATTATTTGACCAACAGTGTATCAGCAGAAACATATAATCTTGATTGTCCTCCATACCATCTGCAGTTCCTATTATTTTGGACACAGCTGAGAGAGAAGGAAAGTCAGCACTAGTGTAATGCCTGGGTGTCATAAACAATATTTCTTCCAGCCGCTTTACACCCCACAGCATTTTGTCCTTCAAAACGGATGGATTTCCCCTTAGGAATCCATGCTTTTAAAGCTGTGTGAGTTTTAGTGGGAGTAGCCCCAGATGTTCAACCCCTCTCAAATAAATTAAGTCTGGCATAAAATGCACCATGAGGGAGCCCAGGACTGAGATCACAGAGTCAGTGTCAGCACCCAGGGACCCAGCAGGGATCAAACCCAGCAGGACACTGAATCAAAGATTCAAACCAGGAAACTGAGTGAGATGGCACTGCGGATAAACTCCTCAATCCTCAGGGACCTCAGCTGAATTAAAAGGTTTTGGCACCTCCATAGACTGATTTCTCTTTAAGGGGTGACTGATGCCTTTCTACCAGACCATCACACCACGGAGTCCTGCTGCTCATGTTTCTGTGTATCCTGCCAGCTTATGTAGGCAACGTGGATGTTCTGATTCGGCCTGAGAATTAGCACATGTGAGAGCATGTAAGTGTTTGCAGTGCAGGAACTGAGGCTGAGTGCATAACAGGCAGAGAAGCTGTGGAATATATAAAAGGCCCGGACTTTGAAGAAAATATTGGAGCTCTGGAAGATGTGTAAAACATATGTATTATCTGATGCTTGTCTTCAGCATCTGCTGGATCTGTGTCATTCTTCCGCATCTGCTACTGGTCTGTGTCAGAGATAGGGTAGACTGTTTTGTCTGTAGACTTTTTCTGACTTTTTATCAAGTGTTGCATTCTGGTAGTAAAAAATGTATAGAGTTGTCACTGTATGGCTGTAAGGAAGTTAATCTACCATAGGCATTCAGAGGATTTTATCAAAATCAAAATTTTAAGTGTTTTATCAAAAAATAAGTATTTTATCGAAGTATTTTATGAAAATACTATCAGTATTAACACACTGAAACATACTCTTAGCATAAGGAAACCTTTCCCTTTTCTTTTCATAAAATACTTCCACAACCTACAATGTTTCTGTAAAACCTGCAGTAATTGCAGAAGGAATTTCAAGACTGGAAATATATATTCTGTGTAATTACAGCATCTGGTGCTGTGGATTTCACTGGAATATCATATGATGCACTTTTCCTGATAGATTCAAATTACCCTTTCAACATGATTACCAGTCAGAGATCAGATACTGAATCTGGGAATCAGTAAAATAACAATCTTTCCTTCCAGCTGATGCTGCGTTAATGCAATTCTCAAAATATGCTGGCTTGTTTCAAAAGCAGTTCAGCACAAATACACACAGGCCCAGCAGCTGTGCCTGAGAAATTTTGACAGCAGATGGACCAGAGATTGCTGTGAAACTTTTACTACATAGATGTTACTCCATTTTATGCCTGTACCTGTTGGTCCAGCATCAGCTAACATTGCATGTGGGAATGAGGACAGACGCAGTTTGTGAGTCAACAACAAGAAGTAGAAAAACAAGCCCCGGAAATGTGCTGGCTTTTGCCAATACATTTCTGTTAGTACAACTGTTGAGGTAGGAGGGAGAGGGGAAGGCATGTTGAGGCCACCTGTTCTACGTACACTTAGCCAACAGTATCCTTGTCCAAATTGTTTTCCTATTTGTCTCAATTAAAATGCTTCTCTGCTCACTTGAGTCACAATAGACCCATAACAAACTGACTGATAGCATTAAGTGCACACTGAGGTGGAACAGTGAATCATTAGAAACAGTTTACTTCACTAGCTACAAATTATTCTTAATTCTGTTTCTCTAACTCGGATCACTTCCCCAGGGGCCTTTTCTGTTTTGATAAATAACTCCAAAAAAGGCAATTTCATAGTCTATTACCTCCTCTACTCAGGGTTCATAAAAAAATCACAATTAAATTGGATTTTTTACTCCATGTCCACCTCTGATAGAGCGCAGAGCACTTACTGCTGTACAGATATTTCCAAGGCTGCATTTTCTGAGAACAGAAGTCATCATTAGTAATTGCTTTATTACCATCCAGAGTCTGGCTTTTAAAGTTTGTAACTAGCTACTGGCTAGATCAGCTCCAAATGTGGGAGATTTACACTTGGCATGATTAAATAGTGTAGCAGCTGTGGTCAACTAGAATGTATTGCCCTACACCTGTTGTGCCACACAGCTCTGGTTTTGTGCTGATATAATGAACCCATGGATAAGTGGTTTGTGGGGGAACCTGAAAAAGCCTTTTGTAAGTAAAGATTGTGAGGAAGTAAAGGTTTTGAGGGAACCAAACACATCTTCTGTGAGACAAACCTCATTACTCAAGGTAGGGATCCTTCCTTCTAACATGTTTTTTGTTGCCTGTCAATGGAGAACACTGAACTATTGCTGAAATCCCGGGTGGGTTTTCCAGATGTGCCTAAGTGGTTTAGGACTTACGACGAGATGGAGATCATAACTATGTCTGAAAAATGCTATTTGATTTAAGGGCTTTTAATCTTCCCAAGAATCTCAATCATATTTTAAAGGTGAGGGGTTTTGTATTATATTCCTTTTCTTTTAGTCTTCATCTTGGGCTGATATTGTTGCAAGGCATGTGTTAAGGAATCTTTAATTTACTTGTTCTGAAAAAACAATTATCCCAAAAATATGAAAAATGGATTTAAGCAATCAACTGTCTCACAGAAGAAATTTGGTTTATTTCTTGTCTGTCAGCAAGATCACTGGATACTGTGGTTTGTTGAGATAGATCTAGGATCTATGTGGCAAAGGAGGCTGGAAGAACTTTAAGCAGGCTGCTTTTTTTTCCATTAATTTCTGTCAACCTGGGTGGAGATAAAGTGTACAAGAGCTTTATGAGGGAGCAGAAAAATTGCCAGAAAAAAAAATTATAAATATCATTCAAAGCAAAAATTAAAAATGGGCAAGGGAGACTGCTTTTTATGGGGGTTTTTATTGCTTAATTATTTGCATTCCCTTTGGCTCCACTTCTTGAGGGACTATCAGCTAAGCCATAATTATCACTGAAAGGTGATCTGAAGAGGAGGTGCAGCTCAGTATGGAAAACACAAAGGGGTACATAGTGGCAAGCAAATGCCCAATTCTGTAGAAGCTTCTCATCTGACCCCAAGCCATGCAACCATCAGTACGAAGGTTGCATAAGCTGGTAGGAAATCCACCTTTCATCCAAAGTCTATCAACAGAAGCTGGGCATTCTTCTAGCTTATATAATGTCTTTTCATCCTTTAAACAAAACTAATAATGCTATTTGATAATGCGTAACTTCAGAGAAAAAAAAATCAATACTGTCAAAGTCTGCTTTATTTCATGTATGTATTTTGGGATAAAATTGTTGNAGATTAATTAAAAAAAAATTAATTGTGCTGGAATCTCATTCTTTAAGGCTCAGATTCTATGAGCACTCTATGTTGTAGGCATTAACACCAATTGCTTATACAAGGGATCAAATGTTTGAAACAAATGAAAAACATAACTGCCTAAAAGATTAAAGCATACCTTTTGTCTTTTAGTGGTCATGAGTTTTAGATCTCTTAGATCCCATAGTTTTACTTTAAGGACAAGACTTCCTAGTTCCTATGTAAAACAGATTTTCTGCCATCTGTTTGTGTCTCTAGAGAGCCTCAAGACAGGCGAATAAATACTAATTCTACTATGAACCTGAATAGAACTTTTTCATAAAGAATACAGCTGCTTGTCTGTTACTTTAGGGGATAAAGTAATGAATAATCAGACAGAATTTCAGGATAGTAATTTAACTTTGTAGTAGAAAGATTTGTCATAATTCAGCACAATACCAGCTTTTTATGCTCAGAAGAAATGCAACACAAGGATATTAATTCACTCTTTAAGATACTATATTTCTGATAGTGTTTAATGCAAATTCTTCCTAGCTGCAAAAAATTAGTCACCTCATCTGAGTACCTTGATCACCAACAGGCAGTTTGTCATATCTGTAATGAGATTCTCAGTGGGTTCAGCAGGATAATCTGAGAGCTGAGAGGGAAGCTGACTCACTTGGTATTGCAAAGCAATTGACAGCTAATTGACACTTCTTTCCTTGGTGAATTAATAACTCAATAAAATCTTATAAAAAATAAGTGTGTCAGGGACAGCAACTCGTAGCTCATGCATTGTCAGGATGAGTCCAGACCAAGCACAGTCCAACAGCTCCCAGGTATGGAGGGAGAACATCAGATCAGTGTGAACCTTCTGGGTCCAGATCCCTAATTGATATAATTGATAATGTTACAATTTATTGGTAACTTCTTCCTAACCAGCAATGAAAATATGAATTATACCAAGAATAATGTAAGCATCTGGTGTTTGACCAACCAAGTGAGCTCAGCTATTGGCTGTTGATCCCTGTAACCATGGTAGAAGATGTGAGTTTCCCATGTGGAAGATGGGAGTTGTGATGCCAGCAGGGTCTTTAGGAGCGTGGCAAGAAGCCTTAGGAAGGTTTCTGTCAGTCTGAGATGGTTGGTTGAGGTGGCTGGTTGTTTGAATACAACACAGAGCAGACTGAAAGCTGTTAGCTCAAACATAAGAATGCAGTATGCTGTTGTACATCCTTGGCTGCATGTTGTGTGCCCTGTTATGAAAAAGCAGTGGAAAATTGGTTTATACCCTGATTTCCTGCACACACCACTTCCATCCATAGATGGGACCATTGCTGGAAGGGCACAGAACTACTGCTATGGCTGAGTAAAGTGATCTCTAGGAATGTTTTATGTAGAAACAAGTACAACCAGGATGACTGAAACAACTTTCAACTTTTTTCAATCCTAGTAAAGTACTTCTGTTGGCAAGAAAAAAACAATCAGCAGTTGCATATTGTCATTTCAAAATGTTGAAGAATTTTTAGTAATTCAGAAAAGAATCATGTTCCGCAGTTGAAAATGTAAATCAGTTTGTTCACAATTTCTGAGCTTCATAAAAGTTTTTAAAGCAGCTGTTTTTTATTTAACTTCAGTTAATTTTTCTGGGCATGTTTGCTCTTTAACACAAACTGTGACTCACAAAATAATTTACTCATTTATATTTAAAAGTAGAACAAAGAGTAGAATTGGAAATGCAGTAGAGTAGAGCCAGAGATTGGTTGATAAAATTAGGATGAGACCATGGCAAAAGATGCAGGAATGCTTTCTTTTGGGCCCATACCAAATTAGAATCTAGTGGGCTGATTTTTATTATGGTACGAAAAAGGAGTGAGGCTTGTGTCTCTTGTTCCTTTGTTCAACCTCAGTAATTCTCAGAGGCTTTAATGAACTTCTGATGCATTTGACAGACAGATTATCAGTCTCAAAGAAATTAAGCCTGGCCAATATTACAAGTATGTTCATAAAGGATAGGAGGTTACAGATATATCTGGAATAGAGTCAGTTTGGAATAAGGGCAACAGAAAACAAATACAGGGAAAAACCATTACACAAACCGTAAAATATAGGAGAAACTTGGACCAGAATCTGTGCCTTGTTAGACACCAGAGAATTTAAAATATGTATTTCTGCATTTCAACTACTTTTTTTTCTGCTGCTGTGACAATTGCTCCCTTGATTTTGTAAGTATAAGTTTGATAAATATAATGAGATGTGCAATCTTAAGGGCAATGCAGTGACTTACCCATGTGAAACAGCTAATTAAAACTGCCACAATTATATCAGATGATCAAAGGAAAATATGACTGAAGTTATTAATTAGAGATGAGCAAATAGGTCTGAATCACAACCTACTCAAGCAGTAATCCTCTGGGATAAAGCCAAAAAAATTCTGTTTCTTTCCTGGAGATTTCATTTTCTTTTAATCTTTTATTGCTTAGAATGCAGCAGTGCAAAAAGTGGCAAGTTTGGTCTTTTTGGATTTCATTCATTTCTACTGTAATTGTATTGGGAATGAGTGGTGAATATGTAGCTAACATATGAAAATAGCTTTAATTCATTGTATTACACCACTGCTATAATAATGTCCTTTATGCAGAGTAAACGTCTTCATTAGGGGAATGCAAATCCACAGTTTTGGATGCATTGGATATATTTATATACATAATTATGGAATTAATAATTAAGAGTTTATGCATTCATTTACCAGCTTGTAAAAACATGCTTTTGTTAATGGATAGCATAGTTTGAAAGACAATTTCCTAGCACTCACAGCTCTTTCCCTCTGCTCCCCCTCTCTCTCATCCTTTCTCCATAAGCCCCTTTATGACTGTTTGTGGTAAAACACACAATTCCATGTGATTTCCCCCCTTGCCCTTATCTCCATAGGCCTGTTACATTTTGTGAACATTTTTCATAATCACCTTAGCAGGGAGGATGAGAGGCTGCACTGCTAGAGACACATTCACAGTTGGAGACCTGTGTCTCTCCTCCAGCTGCTCACAGCTCAGCAGGTTGGAGCAGAAAGGGAGAAGTCTGTCATGGTTTCACACCCACCCTCTCCATCAACCCCCAGTGTGACACGCTCCAAGCTGTAACAAGCTCATGGGGTTCTCTATTTGGTTACAAAGCTGAAAACATTGAAAGCCGTGGGCAAAAATACCTGCTGAGTTGACTTCAGCCTTGTATCACCCCCATGGAGGTTGAGCTGACTATAGTGCTCTACCATTTGTTTCCAAAGGGATCAGTTGCACAGTGGGGTAGGTGTACTGCTCAGCTGTAGTTTAAACCACTGTTTACATAGGTTTAATGGGTTTAAGGTGTTTTTCTGTCCCATTTGAAATGTTTTGCTGCCTTGTATTTACCTTCTGTGTTGATGGGTTTAAGCTACACCTGAGCCATCACTGTTTGAAAAACATTTCAAACGAGCAGAAAATGAAGAAAGGCTCATCCAGAGCTCAGGTACTGAAAATAATGAACATCAGTGCAATGCCTAGCAGCCATTCCAGTAATTTTATAATGTATGAATATTTAAGGGTTCAGTGGAGCTGCTCCTCATTCGTTTCATGTTATCTCTTGGTTTTACCTTCAAGGTGAACTGCCAAACTCAACTGTCATGTGTTACTAATGAGCTATTACCAGAAAAATTTGTGTTAGAACCACAGACTAAATCAACCCACAAATACAAACAGGGTGGTAAAAGGGAGCTATAGACTCTCTCCCTGATGCTGCTTTGTACTTGCACACTGAACATGTTTGACGAATGAGGTCACCAGAGCATGTAAGTAGTAGTTACTACTATTTGCCAGTATCCTGGGAGAATAAATGGCTTTACTGAGAAAAAGCAACCATCAAGAGCAGGTTCAGAAGGTATGCCATATCACAGAAGGGATGCTTCACACTGCAGACTGTTGCTTCACGTGCCGAGTCAAAAAGAGTTCATACTATTCCTGGGGACAGAGAGAAAGATGGGAGTAGAATGAAACAAGGGAGAAGAACATGAAAAACAGTGAGGATACAAGTAGCAGTGATAATGGATGTAATATTCGGAAAGAAATGTTAATCCTGTGACTGGCTAACCACTGTAATCTAAATTGCTGGTAGAGCACCAGCTTTTACTGCAGGGCCCCGTGTGAAGCCCAGCAGAATCCTTGGAGCAGGGCTGGGAAGGATCCTGATCTCCCCATCATGCCAGAGTCCTGCTCTCTCGTGCTTGTGTATAATCCAGCGCTCCACCTCCTCCTGCTCTTCGTCTCGCTGGCCCTCGAGGAAGTCTGGAAATGTTTTTCTGATGGGAAAGGAGCGCAGGAGAAGGCGCTTTGCTCCACACCTGGCTCAAGCCTGCTGGCTCCAGGCTGCACGCTGGCATGTGGGCCACAGAGAGGGACAGAGAGAGACTCAGTGAGGGACACAGTGCACAGCTGTCCCACGGCTGCAGCCCAGAAGTGTCCCCTCCTCTCCTGGCTGTCCCACGCATCCCAGACACTGTCCATCTGCCATCAGCTACTGAGGCAACTTCAGCAACAGCCTGGCTGTTCAGGGGGATCCTCATTGCCTTCTGCAGGAGGCTTTGAATCAGCAGCAGAAGGGGATGCTAAATAAGGAAAGGAGATGCTAAGGAAAGCTGAGAGGAAAAGATGTGAGGGATAAGCAGCAGAGAAGGAAATATAGCTGAAGGCTATTTTTTAAGAGACATAGGAGGGTTAAGAAAGCCACATAACTCAAAAAAATAAACTGAGAAAAGAAAAAACAAAACCCCACCACTTCCCCTGCCACACAGACATAAAAATATACACAAAAAACCCCAAACAAAACCCCAACCCCTCCAAAGTGAAAAAACAAACAAACAGAATAAACAAGCTCACATAAGAAACAAAATATCAAAAAAGAAAACAAAAAATGGACAAAATGCGAACTTGGCTTAGGACTGGGTCTTGACAGCAGCTCTGGAAAGAGACCAAGCTGTGGGTGAACTGAAAGACAGAGCACCTTCTTGCTGATTTGCTGTACAGAACAAAGCCAGCAGGACCTCCCATGGATCTTCCCAGGGGCTGGGGACTATTTCCTTCCCTCTACTCACCCCATCCACATTTGCAGACCCAGCCCCCTCACAGAGGATGGTGGAGAAAGATCTGGAAGCCTGCTCAGCCTCAAGAAAAACAACCCACTCCCATGTGGAGATCAGTCCTCAGCATTCCACCTGAAATGAAGGGATGGGAGTTCTGCTCCACAAAATCAACAGTGAGTCAGTGGTACGGTGTGAGGTTGGGCTGTTCAGCCACAGTGACACTGCACTTCAGGTTCCATGGAAAACTGCTTGGATGACTGATTTAGAGACTTTGAACCTGGAGGTTTCCAGAACTTGCCCAGGCAAGGTGCTGAGCAGCCTGATCTACCTGTAAATTCTTTGCTCAGGAGGTTGGGCTAGATGATTTCCAGAGGTGGCTTCCCACCTGACTGCTTCCATGGCTCTAAAGGGAGATGCTGTAAAAGAATCTGATGTCTGACACCCAGGGACTGGGAGGCTGTGCCAGGACCTGTGCTTGGCTGCAGAGCAGGCTGGAGCAGGAAAGAACCTCACTCCACAAGCGTAGTAGGAAATCTGACATAGTAGAGCAGCACAAGCAGAGTGATAAGGTTAGGTTTTTTATAAATCTGGATGGATAAACTTCTGGGGTTTTGTCAGTCTCTTATTATTTGTCACATAATTGCCAAGGAACAGTTAAGTCACAACTTGGTGACAAGGCTTGATTATTTTTCAAAAACACATGCTACCTTAGCAGTGTCACAGTTAAGTGACATCCCTCTTCACACACACAGAAGATGCAAGTACCATGGAAAATAACACTCAACAAGAAAAACTACCTTTACATAAGACAAACCACAAAATGTGAAATATAGTTCATATAAACAATCAGTTCAGAAGCCCAGAATTTAAACTAAACAAGGACAACGTATGTCTCGGAATAAGCACTGCTAAGAGAAGGTGAGAATTTGTGCTTCCTGGCCCAACAGTCATTGCTTGCACAGCTAACTCTGAGATGAAGCAGCAGCAAGAATGTTGAGGTGGAATGTGAGTTGTATATATTTATGTCTTCATTTAACATCCCAAGAAACAAAACTCTTTTAACCAATTTCAAACAGCTCTTGTGAATCTTATCGTCACTTCGCAGTCACAAAACTGGACAACACAGACATGAGCTCTTAAATGCTTGGTTTTCTTTCTTTAGCATGGACTAAATTTTTTTTTTTAATATTGACAGATATTCAGGTTTTCAACCAGCTTGTTAGTTATCAGGGCCATTTGCAATCATAGAAGTTGTTGGTTTTCCTTTGCATTTTACACCATTGCAAAGGTTATTAAGGAAAAATATATAGTCCTTTAATTCACTGTGATACTTTTTGACTTGACAGCTCATAAAGGTGGTAGGAAACCTTGACATGGTTGCACAAGACCTAGCATTGCCCATGAGTTTGAGGAGACGTGGTACAAACACCTTTTGTTAAAATGGTGACCAGGGAAAGGATCATACAGCTCTTTGGAGGAAACAGCACCAAAGCACAAGGATCCCAACAATGTAAAACAGAGAATGTAAAAGCAATATCTAATCACTGTCTAAGGTCCTGAGGTCCCAAATATTTAAAATTAAGGTTAAAAATTAGGATGATTGAATACATACTTTCAGCTGGATCAGTACTTGGCTGCATGTTGCAATGAAGACACACCAAGTCACACTTAACAACATTCTAAGGCTTGTGATTTTTAATTCAATGCTGTGCACATCCCTTTATGCACTGAGGACAAGAGTTCTCATTTTTAAACTGCTTTTGAAAAACCAAGGAGGAAGGAAGCTTCCATCCTTACAAATATATCTGTAAAAGGTACAGCTATCCTAGCAATGGGCACTTTATGAAGTGTTTCAAAGCAAATAAGCTATTTGTCTGGTACATATGCATCAGAAGATGTCTGGAAACATGATGAATTCAGAAAAAAAGAATGGGCATTCATAATACACACTGAACAAAGTGTTTCTTCATGTCTCCATGTCTGTGTCAGCATATACAGGGTGTCATTTGGGATTCACTATTATTTGATGTCTTATCATTACAAATACGTCCAAACTGCATGAAAGCAAAATATAACACAGACTAAATCAAATAATATTGCTCTTATTTTGTATCCTTTTTCTGCTCACATTTTCCTGGGGAAATTAAAGTTAGCCCAAACTGTGTGCCAAGGGATTTTTAGTTGAAAAGAATAGCATTGGAAATTATTAACTGCAAATATCCTAGAATATCAACACTTTATTTTAAAGTTTGATTTAAAAAAATATTTTTATTTAATTGCCTTGCCAAAAGAAGGATGGAAAACTAATTCAGTGATTCATCCTGATCACTGAACACTGGGTATGCTCTGTGGATAGAAAGCACATAAAAAAGATGACAGTTTATCTCAGCATGCATTCCCAACACAGCAGGTTGTACAGGTACATTTCTTGTTGAACATTTCAGCTCTGACACCACAGTTGTAAGTCATGATCTTCTATAGAATGGCAATTTTTATGTATACTGGGTAACTGGGGAAATGTATTTTGAATTACACGTCCTGTCACAGCTTTGTTGCACAAGAAGGGCACATGCAGCCATAGCCCATTGTGTTGACAAGTGCTCATAAAGTCCAATTAAACTGGAGATACTTAGTCTTGATAAAGTAAAAAATTAGTGACTTCTTTGAAAAGTGGGGCTGCTGGAGGGTATCAGTTGGTTGGAGAGCTCTAATATGGCTGCTAATAATTTCAATTAATATTATATTATGCCTGGGGAAATTCTTTCAAAATGAAGGCCTGGCTCTGCTTCAGAGTTTGTAGCTTGTTTCTGTAAGCCTTGTCTTCCTGTTCCACCTGCCTGCAACAACTATGTGCAATTGGGATACATCAGTCCACAATTTCTCTGTGAAAACCAGGGTCTCAAACTGGTTTTACATTTCCTTATTCACTAGGAGAAGCATTGAGCAGCTAACCATGTCAAAAGAATGGCTATTGCTGGCCAGAGCTGGGATGCTTCCAGCCTCACTTTACCTGTCCTTTCCACAATTTGTTATAAAGTCTCAAAATGGCCAAGTTATGCTGAGACCATATAGAGCCCATTCTTTTTATAGATTTTAAAGACATTTTTTCTTGGATGGCTCTCCTTTATTATTCTTTTTGGTCATGATCCCATGTCTACACAGACTGGACCCAAAATGAGGGAGCTTTCCTCATTGACTCAAGAAGACATCAAATCAAATCCACACTGTGCAAAAACACAAAGAAAAACTTTCTATTCTGCTATTCATAGACATGAGAAATATTTT
Organism: Regulus satrapa; assembly: GCA_013396955.1. Lineage (NCBI taxonomy): Eukaryota > Metazoa > Chordata > Aves > Passeriformes > Regulidae > Regulus > Regulus satrapa. The sequence goes on along the minus strand of VWZN01005441.1, from coordinate 42,983 downwards.
CTTTCTAACTGGACTGCTCTTATAACACATCATTCTCCTAAATTCTCTTATGTTGCTGTGCCGGTTTGAGATAGAACCCAGCCCACGGAAGCCCATGGATGCTAACAAGCCAAGTAGAAAGAGGGATACGCCTCTGTGAGGTAACACCTTTCAAAATCGGAGACCCTGGCAGAGAGCTCTCTTTCCTTCTGGCCGGACCTGAGGTAGCGCCTTGGGCCCAGCCCTGTGTGTCTGGGCCGGCCCGCGTGGCCTCTGCCACAGGATGGGATTTTCCTCTCCGCAGCTGCTCCAGAGGGCCCTGGTGTGGCAGGAATGGTGCTGGAACCTTTGAGCAGCAGGGGAGAGGTCCCAGTGCTCTGGCCAGGCATGGGCCAGGCCTCCCTCCACGGTGGGGATGAGCCAAGCCCCATCCTGGCTGGTGGCCGGGGAGAGGAAAGGACAGCCCATGGCCAGAACTGGACAAACAGGGGGCTGGAAAACACCTATGCCCAGACCCCTGGGAATGCTGGCACAGTCCAGGGCAGCTGGGATTGCTCTATCCTACTCCAGCTGCTGGGTGAGATTTAACTCTTTAGTGCCCAGATTGAGACCTGCGGACATCAATTTTCTCCTGAGTGAAAGAAAAGGGGCTGAGAAAGGACGTGTGGAGCAATAGCCTGAGGATATGAGGAACAGTGGAGGAAGAGGAGATGAGGAGAGTCCTTGGACTGAAAATCTCTTGTGAGCCATGGTGATGGACACTAATTAACCTTTTCAATCATAGGAAAACATGGGGNTTGAAAGAAGGACTGTTCTAAGAGTGATACCCTGACTAGAAATATTTGGATTTTGTTTCTCTACATTGTTGTGTTGGTGGGAAAGAAAGAAGAGTGTTGAGGGGGAGGAGAAGTGTTCTGAAGCTTTTATTCTGATTTTCACAATCCTGTTAAGTCTGTCAATACAGTTTTTTTATTTCTCTTGAAGTTTTAGGCCTGTTTGGCTCTTTCTCCTGGTCCTATCTCACATCAAGAAAATGAGTAAGTGATTCCAGCAAGTATATGGACATTTAGTCACCACTGAACCTACCACAGCTGCCACTGCAGTAATTTCCAGTCAAAATTTGTTTTCCATCTTTTGCTCTGTGACATTCATAAAAAACATAGAACACTTTGTCAAATATCTTCTCTAGGAGGTGAAACCCCATCCAGTTTGGGCACTGTAAAACTCCAACTAGGATAATTGATTTTAATGAAGATAGAAAGAGAGAATTAATGTGTACTGCTTTTCATACAGAATCAATGATTATGCATGGATGCTCTTTTAAAATGAATTGTTTATGCAGAGCTTTTTGCTTTCCACGCAGTGAACTCCATCTGAGAGAGGTCAAATAATCTCCTTGACAACACAGCATTAGTGGCCAGATCATTTTATCACAGCTGAAATTATGTTAAATAGTGAAATACATACAACTAAGGCACATGGAGGGTCTGTAAATTTTCTAAATACCTGTAATACATTGAAACCTGCATCCTCTCTAATCTGTATAGGCTGAAGACAGTGGGTTCCAGGACCTTTATCTTGCTTCACAAGGCATTTTCACAACAGAAGAACTGAAAAATCCAGGGGCTTTGGGGCAGCATATTCAAGGTTGAGATAGAAATGGATGTGAACAGAGATAAAATAGTTTTAGGCACCACATCTGTTATCTTTCAAAAACAAAAGTGCAGCATCCATCTGTCAGAATTCCCTTCTCTGCTCTGATGGTGGTGCAGATCAAGGACATCCTACTTGGCCCTGCAGAGCTGTGAAACTCTCCTCATTCAGAATGAATCAGTCTGTTTGAAAAAGGTATTGTGTCTTTCCTGAAGTGTCATTCAGTTTTTTTCAGCCCCCAGATAAAAGAAACAGCCATTTTTCTTTACATCAGAATTTTTTTTTTATGACTGAAATTACAGCAAGAACTGAAGACATTCTTTTTTTAACCATTGTTTGAACACCAGACAAACAGTAGCTAAAATCTATGGGAGTGACCCAAAATATTCAAAATAAAGATGAACTCTGTTCAGATGTGTAACTGGTGCCATGACTGACATGACTGTTTGAAAGCTGTTCAGAGCTGGAGCAGAGCCAGCAACCTTCATACATCTGAATTGCTGTGATTCTTTACCTTTGCTGGGAGTCTGTAGTAATGAAATTAGCAAAAGGCTTGGGCTTTTTTCCATTGTCACATCTCCATACATGTTTGGTCCAAATTATGAGCTTGTGGCAAATGGGCAGGCTGACATCGTGGAGGCTCAGTGTGTGTGCTGGTCCCTTTCAGCAAATGTACTCCTCCAAAAGTCCTTGTCCCAAAACCACGGTGAACACCCCAGGACCAATCTTGGCAGTAGAGACAAGAATCTGAAAGACCATTGATCCTGGCATAGGACTCCTCATTCTCTTCCTCTGCTCCAGCATGAAGTTCCTCCAACAGAAAATGGTCCACCACAAGCTTCTCCAACAGACTGCAGTTCTTCACAAACTGAAGCATGGATCCCTTTCCATGGGGTCCTTCAGGAGGAACAGGCTTCTCCAGCATGTGTCACCCACAGGGTCTCAAGTCCTGCCAGCAGATCTGCTCTAGCCTGGGCTTCTCTCTCCATTGGGCCACAGGTCCTTCCAGGAGCCTGCTTCAGCATGAGCTTCTCACAGGGCCACAGTCTTCTTCAGGCATCCACCTGCTCCAGCGCACGGTCCTTCACAGATCACAGGTGGCTCTCTGCTCTAGTGTGCACCTCCAGGCTGCAGGGTCACAGCTGTCTCACCATGGTCTGCACCACAGCCTGTAGGAGGATCTCTGCTCTGGTGCCTGGAGTCCCTCCTCCACCTTCCTCTTCCCTGAACCACCTGTCTGCAGGTTTCTCTCACCTATTCTCACTCCTCTCATTCAGTTACTGTTGCACAATTTTCTTTCCCCATTAAATATGTTATCCCAGAGTTGCTACCACCAACACCCAAGGGCTCCTCCAGCAGTGGCTCTGTCTTGGAGCTGGCTGGCATTGGCTCTGTCAGACATGGGGGAAGCTCCCAACACCTCCCACAGAAGCCACTGTGGTAACCCCCTCCATTGCCAAGAAAGCCCCCCTGTTAGCCAAACATTGCCAATACTCTGTCCTGGTTCCATCCAGGACAGAAGTATTTATTTAGCAGTAGTCATGAGGAGGTGGAGCCCAGCCCTGTGTGTGCGTGGCCAGGAGGTTATTCTATAGCACTCACATCATTTCCAGGGCAGGAGTTAAGGGACTGTCTGGCTTCTGAGAGAAAGCTGTGGTTTCCAATAGAGAAAAGGTAGTGGGAGGGGGGAAGCTGTTCATTTGTTCATTGTCTTGGGGTTCAGTGAGCATTTTGGCATGGGAAACACTTTCTCTTTTGTGTACTTTTGTTATTAATATTGTTGCTGTTACTGTTTGTTTTGTTGTCTTGTTGCTGTTTCCAGTAAATTTTTCTTATTTACCCATGATCTCTACTTTCTGTGCCTTCCACTGAAGGGGAGCTGTAAGTGGTGGTGTGTTTTTAGCAGGAACACTTAACTAGAGGACATTCCTAAATCACATTTGCTAACTTAGAACTGAAAATATCATTGCTTGCATGGGAAAAGGGATAAACGTAGATGAAGTTCTCTGAGCAGGTCATGACTGCACCAAAGGGATTCCAGAAGGCTCTAGAATTTTTTTTCCATGGCATATCTGATATATTTGCATAGGCTACAGCTTGATTCTGCTGACAAGAATAAGCACATTAATCATAGGGGACTCAACACTTAGCTAGCCAATTATGGTAAGCATATCATTCCTTTCACAAAGTAAATTATCTGAGAAGGGTAATTTCAGACCAAAGTGATAAAATAGTTTCAGAGGAATTTAAATGGCTACTAAAAATCATCAGCAAAGTCTATTTCATGGTGCTTATCATGCTAAAACAAATGGATTCGGACAGTGCTTTGCTTTACTACAAAAAGGAGGTATCCAAATCAATTGACAGTAACTCCAGAGAATTCTCCAGAATATAATTTGTAGATTTGGTCTCATCAGTCTACATCAACATCTCATACCTAGGAAATGCAGGTGCTTCTGATGCTCTCAAAGCAAATAAGGAAAAGACACAGGGCAAAGTAAGGTTCTACAGCAGACATCCTCCATGGTATTGTGCTGAAGATCCACTCCAAAAATGTAGGAGAGAAAAGAGGCAGAGCGGTTGAGCAGACAGCAGTTCCCACATCAAGGCAAAAAACCCTTGTCGAACAACAAAACAAGGGTTCATGGTATTATAGGAAAAAACCCACAAACAAACATCCCAAACCAGTTCTGTAAAAGAAAAAAAGCCCTGGAGCCATGAAAGGGAAACAGAATATTTTATCAGCCTCAACTCAGTGAAGATACTACTGTGCAGAATGAGTCACAAATGAAGAGACGTCCTTCTAAAATATCTCTTCTTTTATGGGAGAAGTACAGCCTGCCAGAAAAATAAGAAACCTGTGAAAATTGAAGTAGTAGTTGTTGTGACTTTTTTTTTTGCTGTGTATGAAAGGGTTTGCAAACACTTCAATGACACATCTATCTGTAAAAAGAAAAAAAAATATTTTAAACAAAAAATAACATGAAAATGTGCTGGGTGAACCAGGGTTCATGTTGGAGAGCTGGACTGAGTCTGCTCACAGACCTACGAATTTCTCCATGTGCCTTCTATTTATGTGGTCTGCAGAAGTTCATAGTAAAAAAACAGCTCCAGGGAGACAGACCCACCAGTTTTCTCATTACTGCGTCTTCTTAAGTCACTAACTGTAACATTAGGTCCTGCTTTTTCCCTAAAATCCAAATATTGAAGTCGCTCCTCCACTTGACTTTGAGGAGAAGTGGGTTTTGCTGTTAGCAGTCTATTTATGAGGCAAAATGTAAGTAACAAGAAGAATGTCTAAATTTTTAACTGGAGTTAAACAATATTTTTTATGCAGTTCTATCACATATTACCCCTTAATAGCTGCTTCTTGCTCTAGTGGAAGCTTTAACTTCTATATCCAAACCTAACGGTATTCAGCTTTCATCAACTATTGATGAAATCCATTGATCCTGATCTTGCAAGGATCAGGAGGCCTTTAAGTAGAGTCAGTGCTGACAGTCCTTAGCTTGTTACTTTTCTAAAACAGAATAGAGGTCTTTTGGGCTAAAAGTGTAGTAATATCAGACTTGATGTTTATGCATCCAAACTCCTCAGATAAGTAAAATGTCTCTCAAAGGAAAACGTGAATGACACAAAATCTTCAAAGGAGAATAAAGAAAAACATGTAATTTTAAGTTAATGTTGATACCTTTTTCCATGTAGTGTGTCAGTTTGATGAAAGGAAGCAATGACTTCCACAATCCTTTGCCCAAAACAAAACAGTTTTACATGTAGATTCTGCATTCTGATTTCCTTTGTGGAGGAAATATCTTATGGAAGATTCAGAATTTACTCATATATTGTGAACTAGACCTCTTGTGGGATTTTATTGCTTTTGCTTCTCTTCTCCAAGCTGAGCGTCACCAGCTCACAGCCTTTCCTCACAGCAGAGGTGCGCTAGCCCTCTGACCACCTTCATGTCCCTCCTTGGACGTGCTCTAACAGATCCACGTCCTTCTTATGCTGGGGACCCCCGAGCTGGACACAGAACTCCAGATGGGGCCATACCAGAGCAGAGGGCAGAATCCCCTCCCTCACCCTGCTAGCCATGCTGCTGTGAATGCAGCCCAGGACATGGCTGACTCTCTGATTTACAGGATTTTTACCTTATTGGAAAACATTTCCTTCTGATACACTTTAAAAGTTGAAATTGGGCTTAGATGTTTTATGTTGAAATAGGTTATAATATAAGACAGCCATACTAGTTCAGACCATCATGAAAAGAAATATATTCACACTCTTGTTTTTAATTTTCCAGCTTCTTGCTTCATCTAATCCTCTTCTTTTTGCAGGAGAGAGACTGAATTCCTTTTTCTCTTGCCTTCTGTTAGCCATCTGACAGACTTCTAGCATCCCACTTCAACTGTTTTTTAGTTGTTGAAATATCTTAGTCTATTTAATTGCTCCCTGTACCTTACATCCTTCTTTCATCTGCTTAACTCTTCCTCACCACTGAAACAAACCATAAAATTATCTATTCTATTTCCCAAATCTGCCTCATGAATATGAGTAGCTAGTTCAGAGCCTTCAAACTTGGATTCCCTTCCTGCTAATTTGATAACATGCATAATTGAAGAGTCTGAAAGAACACATAATTATTTTTCTTTCTTATGACAGCATTATTTAATTCAATAATAATTAATTTAATTCTTATTCAATTATTTAATGACCCATGCATGAAAACAAGTTTGTGTCTGCACCCACAAATTCATAATTTATTTAATTGTCTACCATAGAAGTAAATTAAAAAATGAGATATCAAATAAGTTGGAACACATTTAAGGTATTTCACCTGCTTCTGCCTCCACTGCCAATGTAATGATTTTAGAGACACATTTCTTTCTCATTTGGTGGTGTTATTTTTAGCTTGTGAATACACAAGAGAGTAAAACAGATATAATGTACCTTCAGCAAATTTGCTGATGCTAGGGTACTGGAGCTGATACACCTGAAGACTGTGCTGCCATTCAGTGAGACCTTGATATTTTATAATTCATCAAAAAACCACAGACCTTCCTAAACTTTTCAGCTTCCAGCCAGGAAAGTCAGAGGTAGTGACAAATTTCAAGTATTTCATCTTGGTAATATATATTTATTTCAAGTATTGACTCATCAGCATTCAACTCAGCATCAGAGAAAGTATTGAAAAAGACATTGGAATAAAGAAAAAAATAGGAGAAAAAATGGCAAAGAGAATTTTTTTCTGAAATAAATTGTGCTTTCCTTCTCTTACTGTGCTCTCTTATATAACCCGGAAGAGATTCTGGACACTGCTTTTGAAAATTTAAGTAGTTAGGCATAAGTACTTTAAGTAAGGCTTAAAATAGTTTAAGTTTGGATATTTTAACTTTATTTTGCCTTAGTAAGATAGGTTTGAAAATCCACCTAAGGAATAATTTCTTTTTTCTAAAAAAGCACTACTATTAAAAAAAATATATTTAGAGATACTATATTTCACTGTTTTATGTATAACTGATTTTTCAGGAGGATAAGACAGACACATTCATTATAATGTTCCACTTCCTAGAAAATAATAGCTGTGGCTGAAATAATTTTCCTTGCTTTAAGGAGAATGGTGCTAATCACAAAAGCATTTTTAATGACATATCTGACAAATGTATGACTGCTCAGGACTGTGTCCTATTACAACATGGCAATAGACAAAAAAATTTCTGGTAATAGTGATACTTCTGGTCCCAAATCTTACAATCAAATCTCACTTGTTCATCATACTAAATTAATCTAAAAAGAGCATTTTTGTCAATTTGTACATAATGCCAATGTATAAAGTGCTGGACTGAGCTGAACCAGATCAAGAAATGTTAATGCACACCAATCATGACCTGAGTAAATGACATAGCTCTTCTGTGCCTTGGTACCCAGACAAACTGAGGATTTATGTCCTACATTATGGCTCTGTTACCTCTTTAGACTACTGTCTGGCAGATATTCACTCTTTTTGTATGTTTGTATAGCTCCAACAACTAAGAGGGGTTGCTCTAAGAATTAGTCTAATGATTGGGAAAAAAAAGTACAAGAAATTTGCTAATTAAACTGACAATGTTTTGGAAAGTGGAAAGAACCACCTCTTTTCCTGTCTTAAAAATGTGAAAATGTAAAGCTGTTCTGTTACCTTTCCTTGAAAAAGCAATCAATTCTTTCTATCCCCAAAGACCTGTCACTTACCAGTGTAAGAAATTTGCATAGCAGCTATTGTGAAACAAACAGTCCTTTCCAGTCCAGCTCAGTGAAACTGCTGCCAGTTCTTGGAGTCGCTTGCAACGGAAGGATTTTTCATGAGGTCAAGGTAGAGACCCATGCCAGGATGTGCACCTTCTTGGGATCCTCCACCATGTTGTTGCACTGCTGGTTTTGAAGGCTTTAGGGAGTTTTCTGTCCTTTAAGCTACAGCTGTGTGGAACTGATAACAGCACTTTCTCCCAAAGTAATTTTATACTGCTGGCTTGTTTAGCAACTGAAAAAAA
>VWZN01005441.1:20570-34753 GCA_013396955.1 Regulus satrapa | reverse complement strand
AAAAAAAAAAAAAAAAAAAAGGAGAAAATGATTTCTGCATTGCAGATGGAACAATTGCTTGTTAGTTCATTTGTCTGCAAAAATTATTAGTGTTTCTGAGTCTCACCTTCATTCCAGTGACCTCTTAGGGTGCAGCAAACCACACAGGTGTGGTGCACTCTGGGCACACATCAGGTTGGATGTTAAGTGGTCTCCTATTTCCACTGTCAGAAGAGAAGTTGGCTGGCTGGTTTTGGAAACCACTGTCCCTACTGTTCTTCTGCACTAAGAAGAACACAAGTCTGATTCCTACCCTGTACTCTTCATCATACCTTTCCCTCTTGGGCTGCAAGAGTGTAGCAAGGAAAAGTTCTCCACTGCCATCCTGCTTCTCCAAGGGCCTCCAGTGCTGGTTGTACCAGCTGCAGAGGAGGCTCAGCCACACAAGGTGGCCTCCACCTATGGGTGCTCCTCCCTGCTGGCTGCCAGGGCAAGCAGACGTCTGTCTGCTACTCCCTCACTCTGGATTGCTAAAGATAAGGGAATCTGAGAGAGTGGGTGGCCTTCTCTTGGTGAAGACAAAATCTATGTATTTAACAGTCTGCCCTGCCAGGGATCCTAATCTTCAGAAAAGTAGCTTTCATCCTTTTCAGTTTCCTCTTTTTTGGATATGTTACCACCAGCTATTGTGGGAGGTAGATGTGGGCTTCAGCCCTCTTTTCCCACCAAATTTGCTCTTTTTCCTGGAAGGACATCCTTGCATACCTCACCACCAGAGCACAGTGAAACTAGCAGTCTCTTCTAGATCCCAAATGTCCTCTCAGTATCCCTGCAAACAGGACTGGAAGTGAAGATGCAGAAACTACTTTTTCCTGAGGGTAAGGTGTAAGATAAAATGATGGATAACTCCAACCACGAAAGGAAAGGAATAGTAAAACATTGAAGTAGGAGATAATGAACTGCTAAGTACAGCAAATGCCCAAAAAGTGACATGGCTGTGCTCTGAGCTGTGAAATGTTTATGTCTGTGATGGAGGGTCTTCTTCCACTGCAAGGAACAAAGCAGAGGACTCAAACATGCAAGATGTAGGGAACCAGGAATCCATATGAAACAGATGCCTTTACAGATTGCTGGTATAGTCATGTATTTGTTCCCTTGTTTCAGTTTTCACCATAATAAAAGAAAAAAAAACCCACCCAAATTTATTGAAATTATACTGAATTTTATTAATGCACTCATTTTGAAATCCTGATAAAATAAAATTGACATAGTTTTTTGCTTTCTTGTATTAAACTGATCAGGTTCAGTTTTGTGTAAGGTCATCCTGGGTCCTCAGTTTATTTGGCATTTCTGTTGTCATTGCTTGGTTGATTCAACCTGTATCAGTTTTGGAGAATTGGGGTAGAAATATTTAGTTGTGCAATTTACCTGAACTCAGAGGTAAAAAAGCTCATCTATTCTAGCAGATAGTGAACAGGGTTTTAAGTGTACTTGGAAAACAGCAAAAGCCATTATGAAACAGAAACTGTTCTGTACAGGAGAGCAAAACACTGGGTCATGAATTCATAATTATTACATTAATGGACTACACTTAAATCAATATATCTAGCCAGAGGGAGCTGAAAGCATCATTTGACCTAGCACTCACATTTTCCCAGGAATACAAAGCACAATAAAATGTCCTCATATTCTGCACACCAAGGATTATTGTGGAGCTCTTGGAGGGAGGCAAAGGGCACAGAGAATCAAGAGGATGACAAGCAGTGCAGCCTGCCTGAATTCTGCCAGACTCCAGCCCTCATCACAGCTACAGCACAGAAGTAACCTCTCATGCAAACAGCCATAGATTTCAAGCAGTTTAATGAGGCTCTTACTCATCTTTCTTAGGCCTGGAGGCCACAAAACGCACACAGAGGTGCATCATAGGTCAGAAGCATCTCATTATGGTTTCACGTCTCCATGAAAAGCAGAACTGTTTTTCTTTACATTTCAGATTATTCTTTCAATAAGTTGAGCTTCAAGCTATCAACACTGACAATTATACTTTGGAGAAAGTATAATGGAAAAATCACTGATATGTTGGACAGTTCTCTCTCCAGAGGAAATTCTATAGCTTCTTGTCTTCCAATACAGCTGTGCAGCATTTAAAAGTAAACGAACAAACTGCTCTCAATAAGTTGAATTTTTCTGTGAAGCTACTAGGCATTTAAATCTTTCTGCTCTTTTCAAAGTACACCTGTAGTGTTTGAAGTAATGTTCCCTTCTGCTGCAGAAGATAGAGGTTAATCATGTCAAACATATGGAGATATTTTCCTTCATCTCTCTAAATGTTCAGGTCATTCATTTCATCATGATTTGGGGAATGCAGGGGAGACAAGTGGGAGGTGAGAAACAAATCCATCATTTAGGACACAAGGAAAATATTTAACAACTTAAAGATTTGGGAAAACTCAGTATTCTGTAACCTTGTTGGCTTGGTTCAAAAAATGAAGGAAATAATTGGGACAAAATGTGGAAGAGGATAAGTTTTTGTGAGCTGGAAGCACATTTCCCCTGCAACAGAGATACGTGTGCTATCTAACAGGGACAACAGAGACATGTATGCTACCTAAACATGCTGTGCAGCACTTATGTGCTGGACACTGAGCTGCCCTGTAAAGAACATACACTTTCCCATTTGCTCACTAAAGCAAGTGCCAAGCAAAGGTTTGTGCAAACAACAGTGAGAGAGCATTGCAGAGGGAAACTGAGAGCAGAGAGCATGAACAAACACAACTTTTGATCGTTTGAGATGACATTTGATCTGACTCAGCTGGCTGGCCAGCCTGCTGACAGCCTGGGGACAAATGAAAGTCCTTTGCTAAAGAGAATGACAGATTTTGTTTGCAGAACTTCAACATGATCAAGTCATTCCCTTCTCCCTTCCTCTATTTCCCTTTTTTAACCAGTAGATGATCAACCTCCACTCCTTTTCATGTGCCTTGAGAGGGATGCTGCACATTTTTCACATTTACATTTTCCTTTGACTAATGGCACACCTGATGGTTGGCTTTTAGGTGGTGCGGTTTGCCTGTAGTGTAGAACTCTGCAATAGCTTATTTATTGCACAAAGATAGGATAAGTTAACATACCTTGTTATCACAAATCAAAAAAACAACAAAAAAAAAACCCCAAACAAACAAACAAACAAAAAGATCTCAGTAAGGGATTGCCATGTTTTGTAGCCAACACATTCTCCTCCCTGTCTTTTGAGACATGAATTATCTGCAATTAAAAATTGGAACTGCTTTTAGCTTAAAAACAATAGATAAAATTCTAATAAATTATAATACCAGTCAAGCTTATTTGTCATTTTTATTTTGGAACAGAATGAAAACATGACATCATTATCTATCTTGCTGGCAAAACGTGGGTGTGAGAGTCAGACACACCACCTTGAAAAGCTGTGCTGGTTTCAGACAGCTCAGCACTGAGCCCCTCTGCTGCAGGTCATTCTGCCTCTGACCTGGTGGCAAGACAGCCATGTGATGGGAACATCTCCTGCTGAGCTGAGGACACACCGCCCTAGCACTCTGCTGGGTGAGTCAGCAACACTTCCATTTGCCCCTGCTTTCCATGCTTGAGGAACATCTTTGGAGTGCTGAGTTCTTTCTGTGTGAAACTGATTCCATCTGGATGAAACGAAAGCTGAGACACACTCCAGGAGTGCAGCTTCTTCTCTCAAGCTGCCTGTGGGTGTTCAAAGCACCAGGTCCAGCTAGGCGCACACTGAGGCAAAGCCTCCTGACAATCTCCTCTAAAATTAGGATGATGTCAGTAAAACCCACAATTCTAGGCACTTATTGAGCTGCTAACAAATATATAAATGCCAGCACTCCATGTTTTCAGGCTTGCATACATTGTCCAGAGTGCTGCCGCCCTTTTCCTTGCCAACTGGATACAGACACCCCCAGTACCCTCAGGAACGATGCTGTGTCTGTCCAGGGCAGAGGTGGTGGTGTTGGTGGGGCAACTTCTGGCTGTGTCAGACCCAGCTCTTTTTTACACGCCTTTTCTGTGTGAGTCCTTTATGTCAAAAGTCATGCACAATTCCCTGGCTGCTGCTTAATCTGACTGATGGCCATCTCACACATCAACACCATCAGATGGGGCCTGAAGGCATCGTCCCTGCTCATGTGATCCATTTTGGGCAAATGCCTTCGGGGCAGGGCTGTGTGTTTGTTGCACACACACTCTGCATATGCTCACATTTGTGTCCTCATGTGTGGCGTTTTCCAGGCCCTTGCTGAGCATCCCCCAAGGTGGGGGATAGGCACAAGGCACAATCCACAGGGGAACCAAACACAGGGGAATACTGCAAAAGGAAATGTGCAGGGACAATACTGCAACAAGGGCAGCTGAGAGCAGCACACCCTTGAAGCCAAAACTGCTCACCATTTCACAGCCATCTTGAGGGCTAGAAAATAAAATGCATTCTACTGTGGGACTGCAGTCCAGCTTTAGGACTTCATCTTCTCTTTTCTACTCCAAAACCTAGAAAGACAAGATAATCAAAGCATTTCACTGGATAAAGGAAAAGCGATGGAAATTAAATCTGGAGGGCCAATCTCTGAACACAGTGTTAACTGCAGTAGGTCTTCCAGGCATTCAGGTCCCTGAGTGGTTGCAAAAGAACTATCCACACGCCATAATATCCACAAAGAGGTCTCAGACTCCCTGACATCAAGTTTAGGACACTGACTCCAAATGTCACTGATAATATTCCAGTATTTCCACCAATAACTTCTCAGCAAGGAAAGCTGGAACATAGGAATCCTCAGGTCTGCCATGGGAGCTGGTGCATTTCCAATTAGGCTGAAACGTACCTACATTTCATCAGAAATAAGATAAAAGAGCTATTTCCATGAGCCGTTTCACCTTGGAACTGTTTATCACCCAAAGCAGTGCTTTTAACAAAATCCAGTTTTTCTATTCCAATGCAGTTCCTAATACGCTTTAGGAATTTGTGTGTCAGTCTCATGCCTGAGAGTAAAAGACAAGAGAAACACAGTCACGACCAACTCCCTTAATTAACTTGACATGTTTGGTGGTTTGGTTGTTATTTATTATGTTACTTGGTTCTTACAATATGCATCCTTCCTCAGAGGAAAAAACCTCCAGACAAAAAATGTTTTTAATTTGTAAATGAAACATTTTGTCTGAAAGATAAACCTGCTCTAACTTCAAGCTCTGCTACCGCCAATGTCCTGCATATCTGGGTTATTTGAGATGTCAACAGCTGCAGAGGTCCCTTGTTAATACATTTCTCAGAGATGAAACATATCTCTCATGTTTCAGATTTCAGTAATGGTTTTTGCATTATTATCTATGCAATAAGATCAAAGGGAGAGGGGATATCAGAGGTAAGAGTCCCATCTATTGGCCAGAAGAGGAAAATTATAACCAAATGCTTTCTTAATCTCAAAAATTTTCCACTATGAAAAATTACAAGGAAAGAAAAATTACAAGGGAAAATAAATTATCTAAATGTTAATAATGGATATTATTGAAGGAAAAAAAATTATTTAGGATAAGGAGGAGGGCATTTTTATTGTCATTACTTTGTGTCTGAAGTCAGGATTGTTTCTCAGGAAACTTTCTAGAGTACAGTCATTTTGAAATAACTGTTATTTTTTTACTTGAGTTTCAATTCAGGAAACTTAAGTCAAAGCAGAGACATGGTATGTTGCATAAACAACAGTTCTAGCACTATCTCATCACTCTTACACTTAGGAGAGTTGCTTTCGATAGCTTGTTGAGCTACAGAACCAAAATGTGTTAGTCCATACTTTCTGAAGCTCAGCACACAGACAAATGTTTGTTCTACATGAAGATGTCTTAACTTGGGAATGTAATGTGCAGTGTGGGCAGGAGGTCGAGAGAGGGGATTCTGTCCTTTTGCTCTGCTCTCCTGAGACCTCACCTGGAGTTCTGTGTCCACTACGGGGTCCTTGGAACAAGGATGTTGTCCTGCTGGAGGAAGCCCAGAGGAGGGTCACAAAGCAGGTGAGAGGGGTAGAGCACCTCCCCTGGGAGGACAGGCTGAGAGACTTAGCTTGTTCAGCCTGGAGAAAAAACGGCACCACGGAATCCTTTAAAAAACCTTTTAAAAACCTTTCAGCACTTAAAGGGAGCCTTTGGGAAAGACTGGAATAGACTCTTCATCAGGGAGTGCAGGGAGTGCATCAGATAGGACAAGGGTAATGATTTTAAATTGAAAGAGGGCAGATTTAGATTAGGTATGAAAAGAAATTCTCTACTGTGAGTGTGGTGAGCCACTGGACCAGTTTGCCCAGAGAAACTATAGACACCCCCTCTCTAGACATGTTCAGTGCCAGGCTGGAGGGGGCTTTGAGCAATCTGGTCTCAGGGAAGGTGTCCCTACATGGAATTAGATGACCTTTAAAATCTCTTCAACACAAATGAATTCTGAGTCTATGAAACTGTTTCCTACCACGCTCCCTTATGATGGTTTAGGACACTGTGCTTCGTGCTCTGGGCTAAAGTCCTGCCTCTGTCTTGGCATGGTTCTACAGGTAGTTCTTAGTGCTAGAACATAGGAGCAAACACTGTCTATTTAGTTTGAGGATTTTAAAGTACTTTAAAAAAATTATTTTAAAACATTCTAAATATTTACTATTTAGAATCAATCTAAAGTCAGAAATAGGTGTTTAGACAAAAGCTCAAAACAAGACTTACAGGTCTTCTCCAGCCATTTGCAGCTCATGAACTTCACAAGACTTGTAATTTGTGTGCCTTTAGGAAACCCCAAAGGATTTCTCTTCCATGAAGTTGTCAAATGTCCCACATAAACTCTTATCATCTGCAAGAACTGCTCACAGAAATCTACATCCAGGATGCTTTAAGAATATCTTACCTTTCCTGCAACTCTCAGAGTAAAGGAGAGTTGGTTTTTCTTTAAGTGTTGGGGGTTGAAATTACTTTATGAAGTGAGACTATACCAAATGGAAGCAATTGAGCACAAAATGCTGTGGACATAAAACCATTGCAGTGCCACATAATTCAGTCCCACTCTCCTTACATCCCAGCGAAAGCCCTGGGGGAGAATTGCAGTTCTCTGGCATCCCGTTTTTCACTTTTCTGACCAAAAATAATTTGCAAAAAAGAAAATATAGAGCAAGTAAAACAAATAAAAACTGCTGCATGCGTTACGTAAGAGACTGGAAGTTGGAGGAGAAAACTGAAGTACTGAAGATCCCTGCCTGGGCTGCCTCATACACCTGCCCACACTGGGAACTGTCATGCCTATAGAGGAGAGAGAAGATAAAAATGGCAGTCAAGCCCCCTGCATAAATATCATGGTGTGCTGTACCTTGGCTGCTCTCGCAGACCATGACTGGGTCTCTGCCTTGCAAGGAATTCCCGTTTCAGGCATGGCCGAGAGGCATCCACAACTCCTGTTTCACACCAATGGTCTGTACTGCCCCAGAGCACAGATACAGGATGTGGAGGACAAACAAAACCCCCCCATTTGATCTTGTCTAGTCATTAGAACCAGAGTAGGAAAAGGCAGAGACTAAGACTCACTTGAGCAGTAAACCTGGTCACAAAAATGTAGTTGTAACATTTTCCTTCTTAAGACCCGCTGATTCCCCAAAATATTCATGTTTCATTGTGATAATGAAAAAGATCTCCAAACTCTAAAGTACTTTACTTTTGAAAAATTGTAAAACAGGGCTAGCAATGGCCTGTTTTGTACCATGTAGTATGGTTGAACTCAAAACAGGAGGTTCTGCATTATGCATCACTGGTATCTTCCTAAGCAACAAGGAACAAAATGTTTTTAAAGGTAATGTAACAGAAATGTGTATGCATAACAATGCATTTAAGGGATTTGAATATGTATTTAACTGTGTGTTGACCTCTATTTTTCCATGAAAATTGCCGTATCTGTTTTCTCCAGAAGGCTTATTAAAATTGCATTTTTCTTGGAGAAAGATTACATTTGCTCTTATCCTGATCACATATCAGGTGATGTAAATTGATACAAAATCCAATGTTTGGATCAATACTGTGATAATAAAACTAAGATAACTGAAAAAAATGGATAAAAGCACCACTCTCCACAGCAATGTTGATTCATTGACCATCTGCCTTATTTCAGCTAAGTGCTTTACCACTTTAGTTTGGCATTAGACAAGTCAGTCAATAAATTCAATAACTGAAGTCACACTACAATTCTTGGCTACTCTGCTCTATTTTTTAAGCTGTCAACATCTAAAATGTCACATGCATTCCTTTTTTGGGCATATAGTGAGCATGTGCTTAGTCGTGTCTACTCATCCTAAGCATGAGCGCACACAGGTAACTAGCAATTATAGTCTTGGTTTCTACTAGTCACCCAACTGCCATAAAAACTCTTCATAGTATAAACATGTGCCTCAAATAGGTTTCTATTTATTTGATTACCAACTTATATGAATGCAGTCTGACTAAAGGCACCTGCACTATACACACTGAGAAAACAAAACCAAGTTCATTCGAAGTGTTGAAGCATTGTGCCCATATCCTGCACTTAGACAGCAAGGGAAGCAAGAGAACGCACTTAGAACTTTAAAATGCCACAACAGAAGGTTCATTTTTACAGGCCATTAGAATTCCATTAGTCTCATCTATTCATTTCCAGGCTGCCCTCAAACTGGAAAGTGAGTATCTAATAGGATGCTTTCATTAGATTAAAATGAACACCCCCTCACACGCACACAGCCCATCACAATCCAATATGATTTTAACAGAGAACACAATGCGTGGCTGCTCATCTAACTGGAAGGCTGAAAAGAAGCTCAGAATGATATTCACTTTTTTTTTTTTTTNAAAAAATATTTTTTTTTTTTTTTTTTTTTTTTTTTTTTTTTTTTTGAGAAATTTAAAGCATAAACAGCTGAGTGCAACATCTAGGATAAACAAATATTTCAGTGATGTCAAAAGGGTCTATATTGATTTTAGAGTAACAGTAGCTGTCAAAATATTTTGTACTCTAATTTTCTGCTTAAAAAGCTATATCTAAATGCAGGAGAAAAAAAAGTTTACATTATTTCTTAGATGACAAAATTTTCCTGTTGATCATGTAAACAACACCAACAAATGGCCTAGAATAGATGCAGAAATGAAAGTTCAAAAGCTCACTGCTAGAGACACCAAAACCTGCGACTCCAGGACAGTAAAGAACATAAACAGCCAATTAAGAAGGTGGCCAAATTTAAACTTTCTCATCTTTAATAAGACATATGGGCCTGTGCCTGGTGTGTTCTAAGTGTGCTCCTGCAGTTTATCCCATGCTCTAAGCAGCTGATAATATCTGGGGCCAACAGGAATCCCTACAGCTGTATGAGTCCACACAAAGATGTTCTGGAAAGAAACTCTTTTAGTGCCTCATCTTTCTCTTGTAAGGTGAGCAGGACATCCTCTGGGTGGAACAAGTTTCACCCTCAAAACCAGCAGAAGTACCTACATCTCCTCCTGAGGCCTCAGGACCCTGCTGCTGCAAAAGCTCTGCTCACAGGCTGAGTCCTACATTCCTCAGCACAGGATAAATGCTGTGCTGGAGAAAAAATAAATGAGCCCAGAGAGTGAGCACTGCTCTTCTCTGCAGAAAACGTGTTTATAGGAAGAAGAGGTAGAAGATTCTTTAATTTTTTTAAACATATCAATAGATGAGTAGAAATCTGTGAGCAAATAAACTTTCAAAATATATTGCAAGATAACAGGGAGAAAAAAAAATCCAGAAACTAACAGATTTTTGGAGAAAAATATTATGATTCAGCACCAAGAAAAAAAATGCTTAGTGGCTTCCCAGTAAAAACATTTTAAATTCCACATTAATATTATATATATATTTACATTTAAATGGTAAACACATTTTTGTTTTTACTTTTGTAGCCATAATAATTCATATAAAGTTATTCTGATGTAAGAGGTTTCAGGATTTAAGAAAGAATATTGTGTGCATCAGTATTTATGCTACACCTGCATCTAGAAAACAGCAGGTTTACAGAAAAGACTGCAAACAACCCCCCTCTGATCCATCAGCACCCTCCACTCCCCGAACCCTCCACCACTCCCACTTCCCTCCCCCTTTCTCCCGTGCCTCATTTCCAGCTGTGGCAGCTGTTGTGAAACCAGCCCTGGTAGATTCTGACACCTGGCGGTAGCTCAGCAAGGCTCTGGCCTTATTTTCTGTGAAGTTTTTGATTTTATAAGCTTTATTTTGTTTTTAAGGGGTGTTTGGAACCAACACTGATGGAAGGAACAATTAGTTTACTAGAAGTTTGAAAGTAGGAAGCCTTAACAGTGCAAGGAGATTAAGTATACAGCTGAATGTCACTCTGGGAAAAAATGCCTGGTAACTGCTCCCATGCTTAGAGATGCTAAAAAAAAAATCTTTAAATGCTCAGCAAAATACTTTAATCTTAACAAATCTTAAAATATCACATATGCATTTAATATTTCCTAAATCCACAACTTTTGACCATAAAATCTATAGTCTGTGAGATCCTTCCTGTGTTCAGAACATGGCATTTTAATTCTGTAGACCTCTTGACTGGAAACACCATGTTGTATTTTGGGAGCTTTCAAATCATTTCCTACCCTTGTCTGCAGCATCTCTTTGTGCAGTTGCTATTACCAAACTTTTGGGGCATGACCTACCCAGTGCCAGCCACAAAGCACACTGGCTTCCCATATGGTCCAGTGTAGAAATCATGCATCACACTTATTCATATCAGACCTTGTATTTGGTTATCTATGGATATATGTTACTCTCCATGGATACCTATATATTCTGCCTGCTAACACCCAAATTTAATCTGCTGCTCTGCTTTAAATTTGTTTTAACTACTGTAGAGAATTATGATTTTTTTATTTCTTGCTTTTGAAAATGCAAGTAGAACATAAGTAATTATTGCTCTCAGTACAGCATAAGCACATTTGTTCACAATTCCTTTAATTTCTAAGAGATTTTCTGTTTTCATTATTATCCATTGTCTTACCAGTTTTGTCTTTATTAGGCATTCATAAAAAATTACTTCATTATCATCCATAAAGCACAGCTCATTAGCATGGCTGCTCTGTGAAGACAATTGATTTTTCATTAGCACCAGCTCCTCAGAAATTCAGGCCTTTGATGCTTGTTTGAATTACTTCTATCTTTTCATTTTCTCAGTTGGGTTTCTGAAAGATTTCCTTTTTTTTTCTACAACTATTTAAATTTATGAATATCCTTGTAAGCCCTGCACTTCTAATTTGTAATGTATTTTGCTTGCAACTGCATTAGTTGCTCACACAAATGCATTGGCATAGAGTTTATTCATAGGCTTCATCCTGCATTTATGAGAGCTAATCTATTAACCCTATACCTTTAGGCAGGAATGCAAACATTTGTCCCTGACCATGCTCCAGAGAAGGAGACATACTTTTGAAAGCCTCACACTTTCACTGCCTTTCACTTGGATGCTTGGCAAAACCTGTACCAAGAACTACAAATATGTAGGCAGTGTGAGACACAGACATTGTATTTTATAAATATAATAAAATTAATCAAATCAAAAGACCGCAGAATTATTAAAAGTTTATTTTTCTTTGCTTGAATGTTGCCCTTCACAGTGCTAGATGGTGACCCCACACACTTTCTCTCCTAGGCCACTGCCCTTCCCACTGGGCTCTGCTGTCCAGGAGCTCCTCCTACTCCACCGCCAGTGGGAGCTGGAGGTGACCCCTGGTGCCAAAGAGGATCCCCAGCATGATCTGCTGCACCACCAAACCACCTTGGCCTGAGATTTGACTGGCCTCAGCCTTGGTCTCCAACTTGCCAGCCACCTTTCTATCTCAATAAACCTTTTGTCTATGAATAGAAGAAATATTTTCTGGTTGGGAATCCCTGATCTGACACTGACTGGAAACAGGTTCCTTTCAAGAGCTGCCAAACTCAGGAAAATAGCCTAAGAAATATTTCTAAGTGTATTTTTTTGTATTCCAGCACTTTTTTGGTATTTTTTTAAAGGCATGTTTCTGAAATGAAGAATATTTCTTATGGGACAGATGGTTCAAAAATTTTAGAATTACATAAACCAGGGAGGACAGATTTGTTGAACCTTCTCTCTATATGCATCTCACTTTTTATGAAGAACCTAGGCATAGTTACAGCTCCCCCCACACACTCTTGAGTGTGAGATTGCTCCTCTTTGCTCTACTACAGTGGTATGCAAAATACATATTTAAAGCCAAGGACAGCCAAGGCTGAAAGATGCTGCCTCTGTCCTCAGCTTATTACAAATATTTAATATAAGGTAATATGCCCACATTCATTACAATGCAGCCAACCTCCACACAAACAGTTAAAAAGGAATACAAGCCTTTTACTTTCACCACAAACTCCGGCCAAGGTAAAAAACCCAAAGCCAGCTGGCCAGCTTACAAGAAGAGCTCACTTGCTGGATGGAAAGAGAGAAACCTTGTTGACATGGAAACCTATAATTTCAATATATATCTATAATGAACAGATAAAATAGCAAGATGAGAGAGAGCTCAAAAAGCCATGATCAACTGCAGTTGTGAGATAATTTTTAATACTCAAATATTAGAGGTGAAAATGTTAAAACAGCAACAAGGAAGGTGTCAAAACAAATTGTTGTTCCAAGCAATTGTCAGAGGGCTCAATGGGAATGTGAGAAATGAAAAAACAGTAATCTCATGCTGGAGCATGTTTTTGCATTTCTGTTCTATTGCTACTATATTAAAAAAAAGGACCTTCTTGTGGATTGTCTGTGCACATTGAAATGAGAGCGGCTGTCCTAAAAAAATCAATCAGAATAGATGGCAAAGAAGGAAAGAGGGTGAAACATTCAGAGAGGTACAGAGGCAAAAGATGCAGCCTTGATACAAATACATGCACAGGGTGCACATCCATGGTCACATCTGGTGACCCACAAAGACACTAAAATTCCAAATTTGGAGCAATCCTTAGCACAGCATAATGGTAACAACCCTTTAGACATCAAACAAATCCTTACCAGAGATGAACTGGACTAGGTGGAATTTCTGGACATTACTATACTTGGTAGGAAGAATTCTTCCACTCTGTATTGACAGGTTTTTTTCTCTTTCTGGGGCATTTTAAGGCTACCAAACCCCAACTAATCGTACAGGCTGTTTTCATACACTGTGTGTCTTATTGTCCAGGTTTTGATATCAGATGAGCAGTAGATATTATTTCCTTGTAGAGAAATATCTGAACAAATATGTGGCCCATGCATCAGTCCAAAAAAGAAAGGTACAAATCACTAGAGCGAGTTAACGTTTTCACATTCAGAAGTGACAGGCTCAATCCATCTGAAGAGAAAATATTTTTTACACTATTATCTTTGTTTAATATTTGCTCTCAAAATAATTTCTGTTCTTAATTTCAGGTGTTCCACTAAAATATCTGGGCATGCATCATCCTTCACAGATAGACAAGCACTGTTACAGGGAAGGGGGAAGAGATCTAATTAACTTTTCCATGTCCCATCTGAAATAAGAAGGTGGAGTTCATAGCAGGTTTCATTTATTGCAGCAATATCTGTAGTGCAACGTCAGTTGTATTTCTCCACTTCCCAAATCTGAGGAAAGATGGTGACAAAAAAATAATACAGAAGAAAAGAAACCATTAATTTGTATGTAAATAAAGCAAGTGTGACAAAGACTAGCTGAAGTTACCACCTGCTGCTCAGCTTCTTCACATAGAAAAAGTAGTAGACAAATGGGGGCAATGTAACTAATCTCTTGGTGTTTGATGGTTATTAGTCTCATTTTTGCATAAATCATTGCAAATTTAAGGTACTTTAAAAGTTGCAGGAATATTTTTTTTTTCTATCCATTATGTGGATATTAGTGAGAGCCAAGGGAGAAGAAAAGATATATGTCCAAGATCCCTCTAAATATAATAAACCCCAGTAATTTAATTACAAACTCTATTTTATTTTGCATATTTTCATTTTTAACTGTGCCTTTTTAATATCCTTGCTCTTCTATTTTTTAAAATACGAAGAGCCAGAGGCTCCCTCACAGGAAAAAAAATAAACTAAGTCCATTGTAACTGGATTGCTGATCTCTTCATCATTATTTTTGTTTGCCTTGGGAAATTACAAGGAGATAAAATTGGGGGGGGG
>VWZN01005441.1:0-20553 GCA_013396955.1 Regulus satrapa | reverse complement strand
GGGGGGGAAATAACTGCCTTCCTTCTTTCTACAAGTGCTGATCATCAGGAAAGAAAGGCATAATTTGCTGCATATTTTCTCTTGTTCCCCAGCTCATTACAGACCCCCAAGCTGTGAGTCCCTAGGCCAAAACGCAGGCAACTGTCAGGTTTCTAAATGTGGAGGCTGTTTTTAATACAAGTCTTACATTAAGAGAAGTAAAACCTTGGGGCATAAATACATCTTCCTCTTTCATATCATTTAAGCTAGCTGAATGCTTCTTAGTGTTCAGTAAATATAAATGTATTTTGTCCCAGAGCCAGAACATGCTGCAAAGAAGTATTATTCTGCTCAGGATGAAAACCTAGCATGGATTTCAAAATCTTCCTTAGACAGATAGCCTGTGCAATTGGCAGAATTTATGAGAAGAAGCTTGGACACTTGTCTGCCTTGTCATGTGCAAGTTTCCTAATTGTCCAGCTTTGGAGGCTGTTGTCCCTTCAACCAGAACTTCCACATACTAGATAAAGGTTATATTCTATATCTATATCTATATCTACATCTACATCTGTATCTGTATCTATATCTATATCTATCTGTATCTATATCTATCTTTATATCTGAGCTGGGTCATGGAGGTGGTGGTGGGATCAGGAGAAGAGCACTGGCCTCCTGCTCCATGCTGGGCTTATTCACCTCTCAGTGCGGGCCTTCGTCCCCCTGCTTTGGTATACCAACCAGTGAGCATCAAAAATGGCTCACTGGAGCTAAAGAGGTCAGAATCCAATGGGGAACATCCCAGGCTAAATCGTGAGACAGTAACAGCTTCTTCTGTAGTCATTAGCTATATTTTCAGTTAATGAACCTTTGCTAATCAGTGCATCTTGGAAAGTGCAGGTGTTTTAAAGGGAATGTGGCAGCCATGGGAGAGCACAAACAACATTGCATGACCTGCAAAAAACGAACTGCATTCACACATCACAAGCAGAAGGTTGATCAAATCCTATATTCTGTGTTGCTTCCTCTCTATTTTCACTAACATCACAGTAATTGGTTTGTTGTGCCATTGGGACTCCAACAACTGGAACAGGCATGGACAGTGAATAATGTCAAGGCCTGAACTACAGTGCATAGCTCAGACCATCTCTCTTAGAGGCAAATGAAGTGAAATGCCATGTCCCTTTTCTCTTCTCACGCAGAAAAATGATTCCTAATGAAAATGTTGAACTTCACTGTCTTTCAACTGGTACATCTGACACTACCCCACTGCTGATTATATGGGTGTGAAGGGGTATTTTGGGAAGTCTGGTGGGTTTAGTCAGATAGTGAACTAACTTTTTAAAAAACCTTCTCTCTTCAGAACTAGTTTTCTCTGCATATATTTTAATATAATACCTCAGAAAAAAAAAAAACCTTTCTATTTTCCCCTCTTATCAGAATCATTCCCTCTGTCTCTCACAGACAATGTTTGGAGCCTGATCACATTTTCTATCCCTTTTATACTATTTTAATTAGCAAAAGTGTGATTGTAGATGTCTTAGGAGTTGTATTCTGCCTGTTCTTACTAATTTCTGAGCCACATTAGTACATCACCTATTGATCCTGGGACACCCCATCCCATGAGCTGCACAGCCTATACCACAGTCCCTGGGTGGGGTGGCAAAGCTTTCCTCTTGGAAGCTACTCATTGCAGCAAGCCCCAGACCATCCCCATGATAAACAAAATGAACTGAGGATACAAAACAGAACTATATCACCTAAGCATGGGTTTTGCTTAGGCAAAAATTAACTACTTTCCCTGATCCATCCACTGCCATCCTTTCTGTCACAGGGTTTTTCCACACACATTTTAAATTGTTTTCCTGGATGCATATCAACAGGCTCTGATGCCAAGCTTTTCCTTTAGAATCAGACAGAAAGTAGTTTGCCTCAAAGGGGTTATCTAAAGAGCCTTTTTACTTTAATGTCCATCTTAGGAGCTGCTTCAGAATGGTTTTTCATATACAGATTTTGAGTCTGATGAAATAATCTCTGAGCTAGTTAGTAGATAGACATTTCTCCATGCCATTTGGATTATATTAGTTTATTCATTTGTCTTGATGCTAGTTTATTCAGAAATCTCTTTTCTAGAAAGTCCTATTTTTGTGTTGGTGAAATATTGATCAGATGCAGAGGTATTCCCTGTGATACATATGTGAAATGGTCACTTATATTGGGTAGGTGGAGAGGAAGAGAGGAAAAATAGCATTATTTCCCTTCTTTCTAGGACAACAGGAGAGAGAGAATAAAAAAGAAGGAAGTTTCTGCTGTAGCTGGGAGTCATGCTGGAAGTCATGGATTTGGGCATGAGTCATCCTGAACATGTGACAGTCATGTTTTGGCATTTTCTGATTTTGACAAAAAATGTCAAAACTTTGCTATTCTAAGTGTTCCTGCAGAGTGACAAAGAAACACCATATTGAAAACTGCACTGAAAATTCAGTTATTTCTAGTTGTCACAGAGAGTGGCTGTGCAGAGGGCTGAGCTCCCAAATAACTGTGTGCATTCAGAGGACTGTTTCTTTTCTGTGAAAACCCCAAACCAGAGATGTGCAGCAAAGGCAGCTTAGGATAAAAGTGTTCACTAATGATATGAGGCCAAATGCTCCTGCTGTGGCCCTTTTCAGGAAGCACACAGACAAATTTTGCAGCTCATTGTTCTTAACAGGATTGGATATGCATGTTGTGCACATTTATCCCAGAGCATATACTGAAGTGGGCTTGGTGCTTTGCTCATCTGCAACTGCTGCATCAGTTTATGATGTGAAGAATCACAGTGGCACTCTAGCAGATGGGTCTAAGCATGTCCATGCCAGAAAGTCAGCATGTGATATAAGTTTGAATAAGACAAGTAAATAATTTGAAGGCCAATACAAGCCTCTTGGTATCCCCTGCTCAATTAGCTTTGAAAGCAAAAGCTGCTGCTATGATGTGTTCTATTTAGGGTGCCTCATGCAATTCAACCAATTCCAGCATTTCCAAGGTTTTCTGTAGCACAGGAAGATCCTATCAATAAACTCCTGTGTTTCTAACTTCAGTGGTGTTCAATTAATTCAGTCACACAACATCTGTGCAACTTAGGCAATTTAGTACACTTTTAGCATTTGCTGGATGTTGTTTAGGTTTCTTACTTGGCTTTTTATGTCTATCTCTGGTTGCCAGAATGTATGAGCCTTGGTGAAAAAGTATGTTTAAAATTCACCTTAAGAGAGAGTTTAAGTACCAGGGGGGTTCTCTGAAGAATCTAAAACCATCTGAAGACCATCACTTAGAAATGAATAAACAACTTACCCTGCTAGAGAAAATAATCTTTGATTGTGAAAATTTTGCCTTACTTTTTTTTTTTTAACAAAAAAGACAAGTGTTATTTCACAATTTTCTATTATAAAAATGTTTCTCATACCAAAAAACGTTTAACTTAACTGTAGATTTTGCTTGAAGAAACATATGCATATATATGTATAATTTCTATACTAAGATCTTGATTTCATTGCAGAGGGATTGGAATTAGATGACTTTTAAAAGTCCATTTCAATTCTAACTATTCTATTATCCTGTATAGTCCTCTTTCTTTTTTTTTTTTTTTTTTGAAAAGAATATTTTTTATCTGGAAATATCAAAAAGGCTGGAACTACCATTGATCCCCTTTAGCAGTGACTGTAAATTTTGCATTTGGACACCATATCATGAATCTTAAGGTTTTTAGGAGAGAGGAAAATAATATTCTTTTGGCATTGTCAGCAATGCATATAAATCATGTCTCGTATCTGATTTTAATGGAAGAATTTCATTACCAATTTATTCTTTTAAGGCACCATTCTTTTTTCTTTTTTTTTTTTTTTTCAGTGAATTACCAATTACTCACTTGAAGTCATCACATTTTTCAGGGAAAATCTATTTATAAGTACTCATGAAGCAAAGTAATTGAAAAAATAATTAAAAAGAGGCCAGAGTCTTAAATAAATCACAGATACTTTCTTCACAGATTAAACACATGAAGCAGGCAGTGCTTCCTACATAACTTCTCCAAATAGTCCTGTATTACCTTTTTATCCTGGCCACTGACTACTGGAGCCATGTCATCGTCTGAGAAAAAGTAGTATTTCAGTTCTGCTTGGAACTGAGGAGAGAAGGGTGCACCTCTGCTGCAGTTGGTGCTGGCCCCTGACCACTGCGGAGGTTTCTGCAGCCCCTTGCCAGTCGCAGGCAGTGCCAGTGGCCTGGTACTGGCTCACACGAGTCCCTGCACTATTCTACCATGCAATGGTAAAAGCCTCACACCCTAGGTTTTTATCTGCCTAAAATAATTTGAAATGGCAGAGCTCCTTGAGATGGATAGGGGATGAGAAAACACCTCCAACCCTGGGAGCAAGCTTGCCCTGGTGGCACAGAGTTGGCACGCTGGGGTTGGCACCCACAGGAGGAGCAGTGATGCAAGGAGATGATGGCTGGGAGCGACTCATTCCAGCATACGAAGGCTGGGAAAGTCCTTCCCTGCAGATACAGTCCTGGGATGGTAGTGTGCAGGATCCTGATCTCCTCACAGAGGCTTCCTGGACTGTGCAGCCCCACCTTCCCACTGCCATTCCAGACTGGTCAGCCACAGTCCTGCCTAGGTCTGCCTGCCCACTGCTTTGGCAGTGTAAGGACTGGCATTTAGTATTTCCTAGGATAAACATGAAAAATATATAGTATTTAGTAAAAAATGAAAAGTTTTAACTAATTAATATGCTAAGTGATTATTTTTTACTCAATATATTAACTAATAAGTGTAGTATTTTCAGCATTTATCTTCCCAATATTTTCACTGCCTGTAGATGTTGCCTGAACACTCAAGTAAGTGTAAAGGCTCTTTCAAACAGGGCTAGCTTTTTTAAACCAGCAAGTACCAAAGCCCATTACTAGCTTCCTCAACCTGCAGCTTTTCAGGGGCACTGAGCCATGACAGCACCCATTAACTTCAGGCCTAAACGTGGTGATACTGCCTGACATGTTCTACATATCTCTCACATGCCTGTTGAGAAAAACCTTTCCATAAATGACATGGTGATGCAGCCTTACCAGGTATGTGCTCCCGAGTTGGGCACTGAGGCCCTGGACACCAGATCTGCTGCTGCTGCCATGGCACCAGCAGCCATGTCCCTGCAGAACATCTGGGTGAAGATTACACAGGTGCAGGAGCTGAAGAGCGGCATGGTCATAACCTCACCTCACTGCAGTATAACTGAATTTCTCAACAATGTCCCTTCTGAGGCTTGCAAGAGTATACTCAAAACGCACAAATAATTGTATCATGTGTTCAAAATGGCACTGTCATCTAGAATGCCTTATATCTCCAGCCAGCTGTTCTATTATTTTGTGCTCCTTATAAACTTAGGCTACACAATTCTCTTCCTCTCCAGTTAATCCAACATGAACTGTCTCAGGCCAGTGCTGAACAGTATTGTGGCTTTCCTTTCCACCTCAGATTGTCCCTACTCAGCACCAAGATCCTCTGTACAGCTGTGTGTGCTGCACCCCCCTTCCCCAGCACAGAGCATGGGGTGCTCTGGCAGAAGATAAGGCACACATTAAAATCACAGTGGTGTCCACCAGGCACAACAGGGACACTGGAGACCATATGAAACCCTACCAAAACACCAGTACTTACTGACTGACTCCTAAAAATGAGGAGGTACTTGCAGGCAGGGGGGGAAAGGCTTAGAGACAGAAGCTGAGCCTGTGTGTGCTCAGGATCTTCAAACCATTAGAAGAAAGTCAGTCTACGATGTCATTGTACAGAGGTACAATGGAACACAGGAACAGAGCCCATTTTCAGAATCCCCATGGGAAAAAAAAAAAAAGCTGCAAGATTTAACATGGACTATTAATTCTCAAATGTGTTTGACAAATTGAAAAATTAGCAGGTTGACCAAATAATCTCTTCACTTTGTCAAAGCAACTTCTTATTTTCCTGTGGTGCCTTGGGACTGCTTCACAGCACAGACAATATCCTTAAAAAACTTCAAATGCAAGTCACCCTGTGACCAAGAGGAAGATCATACTCTGCAACAGCAAGCTTATCAGGGGAGCAATGTTCAGGCAACAGGGTTGATTTGAGGATTAGGAAGTAAAAGTACCACTATTTTAACATTTCTATTGCTCAGAATGGATGTCAACAATGCATGCTCAGCTTTTCATTCTGAGCTCATCCAGAGCACCCAGTAACTGAAAAATAAAATCTTCCACTGTGAAAAACATATACTTGTTAATGCTGAATCAAAAGCTGGCAATAACAACATTAGCAGATGTTTGGTTTTGGGTTTTGAAAAATCAATTCTGTCTTCTGTCTGATTAATTTGCTACCTGAGAAAATGTTAACATGAAAATTTTCTGGACTGGAAAAACTCCATCCATTGCAATACTAAATGGTAGAAATGGCATATCTTCTTCAGTGGAATAACATTCTCTTACATGTCATAACCATAAATGGCATTATAAAGGCTTAATGAGTATGAAGACAAGCACATGAAAATCAAAATATGGTTGAATCATTGGTTATTTAACAAACAGTAAAGATATAAATTTAGGCATATAACTCAATGGCTGTAATGAAATAATTTTAATTTATATAAATATAGATATTAGAATTGGAATCAAAAGTTACTGTAAGTCTTTTTTTTTGGACTTTTCTATCCCGATTTGCCTTCATTATACTAAGTAAATTACAACCAGAAATACACACATCAATAGCAATTGCATAAAAATGACGAAAGCCAATGTACTGCATCTAAATTGGTAGTGGCATTGGAATGACCAAACAACATTAAAATACATATTCACATTTAATTCTTCCTTTGTAGAGGAGTAGAAAAGCAAAGAAGGATGATCTTTTGTGAAACATGCTACTGATACCAGACACAGGCTTAAAGTCAAATGGAGACAGAAATGAGGAAAACATGAGAGTCTCAGTAAGGATGAAAAGACAATTCCTGTCTACATCATATTGATCCCTTCAGCAATCACATGAATTGCTTCCTTCTCTACTTTTTCCCATTCTCCCCTTCTCCCATCATCTCACATCTGCCCACCTGAGGTGTCTCCAGTCACAAAAATCTAACTTTGCCCTGGGTGAACTTCTGTGCCATCAGTTAAACCCCAGTGAGGTTTTCAAAGCCACAGATTTTGGATCACCATTGCCAAAGATCCACCAGCTTCTCTCTTTTCCTGGAGGAACACAGGGCTTCTCTTAGGCCTGCAGACCCAGGGAAAGACATTTCCCTGCATCAAGTAAAGGTGCTCTTGGCTATCCAATGCACCATCTCCAACTGGGAATTTTTCCCCGTCCTTTGCAACACTGATAATGTAAAGGGATCTCCACATCTGGCTTCTGGCTGACCTCAACATCACATGCTGGCCTAGTGGGTTGCACCTTGTTTTGGATAAAAATGCTTTGCTTTTTTCACTAATCATCTATTACAAGATGGTAACAGTGAAGATTATATTCTGCAGGAAATTTTTTCTTGCCTTAGCATAAGAGGCCTGCATACATTCTGTGAGATGACTTAGATTGCTTTCTTGCATTTATTGAAAAATCCTCTTGCTCCATCAAATAAAGTAGTGCTTCCTTATTCCCATTTTAAAATTCCAAGTGGTAGGATATCCAGTGAGTGCTCTAAATGCCAGTGACAAGAATCTAAAAGCACACCTAAAAAATCATTTAAAAAATTGAGCAGCAGCAGAACTTTTCATACCTGTTCAAACTTTCAGCTAGATTAATTCCTATCTTTTCAGCATGCTTTGAGCTTTCACTGCATCAGTCCACCAAGGGGCCAAATAATTTCTGAGCATGTTTTGCTTTCTCCCAGTCTTATAAGATAACAATTTAGAATTCTTTAAGGAAAAAGAGATCTTTGCTCTGTGAGCAGAATATGAGCCTGTTTAGGCACTCAGGCACAATGAAAGGGGATGCTATCAAGGCCTCAGGCATGTCTTGCATCACTGGTTAAATTCATCTTTCAGTCTTGCAGCCTCCAAACTTCCTCCAGCTCTTCAGACGGTGATAATCATTTTGACACATGATTTCAGAACTTGTTTTTACCTTGACCAAAAGAGATCTCCAGTTTAAATGTGATCTTGTATCTACTTAAATCTGCTTTCTAAACTGCCATTGGAATTGTTTATCAAATCAAGGTAGGCTTTCTGGGTGGGATTCATCTGCCAGATGGATGTCTAGTGCCATTTTAGACGTTCTAGGCTGTTACACCTAAGTGTTGGTCTGGGCACTTTGGGTTTTGCTGTCATAACTGGTATTTGGCAGCTAAACCAGCACCAGAAGTCTGTATTTAGATACCTGAATGATTCATTCTGTCCTTTCCTTTAACATCATCTTCGGAGATATTTGAACATCACTGTGGAGCAATTTTAACCCTGTATCTCTGTATGGCTATTCTCTTCCTTCTCTGTTCAGTATTGATCCACTTTTATTTTCAGCATGCCTCTCTGTGAAGGGTAATAACCTGGTCAGAGTTCTCAGTGGAACTCAAATTGGTGAATGGCTATGTTTTACTCCCATATAACATATACTTTTCTAAACAATATCAAAACACCAGAGGCCCTTCATTAAATAAACAATTTATTATTAAACATAATAAAATTTATATAAAATAACCTTTAATCTAAAAGGCTTGAAATAATCATAGTTTACTATCTACCTAAATATATGAATATTTCTGTAAGTTTCTCCAGAAAGCTTTTTTTCTGAAACATCAGTTATTCCTCCAAATTATATCTCCTGCTTCTAGAGAAGCATCACCTACAATGAAGAAATCAAAGATAGTGCCTTGATTTTATATTGCAGTTTTTTCCAGGCTGCAATTTTAGAAATTACTTTCTGCAATGTATAAAGACTGAGAACAACAGCAATGTCATCAAACAATATTCAGATAACCTCTTGGCCTCAAGATCAGATTTACTTATAACAGCATTTTCAATAGCAGATGAATTTATTCTTAAATGAAGAATGGATAGAGATTACACAGAATAGAATTGCAGAAGAGAACAATGTAACTATTTGCATACCTCTACCTTCTAGTTGTTAAGACTTATTTGCAAAGGTAAATTCAACATCAGAAAGTAAGGCTATTTTCTCTAGTAATTGGTGTTAGAATGGACCCTGAAGACAGAAGTTAAATCAAGCTTCTGTTTTGCTTCAGCTGAAGATAGAAACAGCATGTATTGGAACGAGCAGGAATTTGGCATTACCTTCAGACTGGTAGAAAACGAAGTGTTTGCATTTCCAGAAATGCATAAATCATCCTTGCAACACCTGCACAAAAGTTAATGCAGGTTTAAATGTATATCAAGATTTATGATATAACACCATCTATAACAAACTACTTTCACAATTCATACTTTCCGAGAATAATTTTAAACATTTTCTTGCATATCCTTGCCCAATATAATCTATAGGAGTCCAGAAACAGAGAAACATTTCTCTGTTTTTCCTAACCTCCAGAAAAGCACTAGCTTTGTCTCTCACTTATGGAAAGGCTTCCAAATATCCCTGGGTAGACCAGGTTTTATAAAAGAGTAAGATAGAAGCTAGTATAGTGTGTCACTGGAGAGAAAAATATAGATTTTAGAGTGCTTTGTAAATGGAGTAAAAATGGAGGACAAAATTCTTAGCACTTCTTCTTCCTTCTCCATGATTCTGCAGTTTTTGGGAGCACAAGATGTGATCAGTTAGAAGCTAGTCTCAGTTTTAGTTACACAGGTGGACACAGAAAATTAATTGGTTAAGATATAAAAATAGTTTACATCTGTATTGTTAATTGGGTAAAAATGAGTATAAAGATAAAAAAGTTGCGCATTTTGAGGCCATTTTGACCCAGTCCAGTGGTGGGTTCAACCTGAGCAGAGAGTCTGGGAAGGCCTGCCAGGTCTTTTGATAATATATTAATAAACACAAGAAACAAGAGCCTAATGAGATTTTGGAGTCTTCTTCCTGACACAGAACTGAGATAATTGGGACTCCCTGTGGGGGAGTATCCCAAGGGCGCCCAGCCCTGAAGGGGCCAAAATCCCACCATAATCTGCAAGATGCTAGCATGTTTCCAATACATCTAGATTAAATCACCATTTGTCCACACATATAGAAAATTTCAGATCAAGCTTCAGTATGGCCTGGGCAGAAAGTAAGTTTTATGGGGTGCTGGCCCATCAATATATATCCGTAATTCAAAGTGGTAATTTAATATTATTGTTATGGGAAAATAGTAAAAAAGCTAAAGTTTTAAGCAGAAAGAAATATTGTTAAACAGAAATGCAATTTACTCTAAGAATGTACATTTACTTTGAAATGTAATTTCTAGGCTCATATCCAAAAGGCACTATAAACACATACGTAGAGTGAGACTATACATATGCTGGCAACTATACATATGTTTTAACACCTTGTCTAATTGGCAACCTCCATTGTTTAATGCTCACATCTTCAAAATGGCATCTCTGCACCTGCATAAAAAAACCATTCACTCATTTCTGTTGCAATAGCAAATAATGCAAATTTATAGTCACATGTGACTTTGTGAGAGCATTGATCACATCCTTATTAGCTGCATCTGTGCTCTGCAGAATAACAGTGGTGGCTCATAGAGGTGAAAACATTCTCTTTTCTCTGTTGTATTGAACCTATGAGAGAAGCATGGAAGAAACAGAGAGAAGAACAACAGGAAAACTGGTGAGCCATGAGGAAGAGAAGACAGGCTATGAGAGAAACTGGAGCCAGAATATTCCAGATCAGGCACAGGGTTTGGGGAGCCTTACTGACAAGGAGGCAGGCAGCACTTTTAAAGTAAGACTTTTAGCATAATCTCCTGAAAATTAATTATAACTACCCAGTTATGGTAGGATTGATCTAAACACATCTGTCTACAGTGAGAATGAGAGTATGACAGAGCAATGTGAGCAGCAATCACAGTCAGTTAGGTGCATTATTCACCTAATTCTAAAGTGCTTATACTTGGCCAGACAAATCTCATCTTTAACTCTGTTAACTGTGTCAATCTTCCCAGTTAGAACTCTCATCCAGACAGCTGGTTCAAAGTAGAAGTCTGTCCCAGCTCCACATTCAGTCAGATGAATGGCAAACCTGACTCCACTGGATCCAGATCATCTTTGAGGTTGAGTAGTAGAGCAAGTAAGGGAAAAATCCTCAGTTAAAAATACAGTCAGAAAACTTCAGCAGGAAATAGAACACAGTCTTATCTGCCTGCACAGAATGAAGATCCCCAAGGAGGTAGGAACTTTTGGTAGGAACACAGAACATTTTGCTCTAATCCAAAAGCTACATTTCATGGGTTTTAACATGTTAAATAAACATAATGTCATTTTCAAACTTGAATAATATTAGAAAAAAATTTAGATTTTTCTCCCACACATTCACTGTCTTGGTGCTTTAAGTACATTTCCTAAATTTAGACTTTGCCACACATGAGCTTATTAAGTAATTTAGAGAATGGTGTTAGCGCAGAGTAAAGAAGTATCTTCATGATAATCTAAATATCAGAGTCATAACCTTTTCTCCTTCTGCTCCAACTTCTGGTCAATTTGAAGAGTGATTCACTTTAGGTTGAGATGTTGTCTCATGCTGAAATCTCACCATCTTTTACTCACATTGAATCAGTTAACTCCTGCTCCCATGGAAGACATATGTTCCCTCCGCCTTTGGGTTCACACTTGCAGACTTACTGGTTGCTTGTTTCTCCTCTAACATAAGAAAAATGCATCATTTCAGTTTAACTGTGAGTTGCAGTGTTATTCCAAGATCTCAAAATCATTAAAACATTAATAAAATTGTTGCAAAAATTTTGAGGAAGAAAAGGACAAGACAGATTTGTAGTAAGGCACAAAACCACTGATTTTTAATCCAGGATATAAATCACGCTCTTAGATTGGAACTCATTAAACGAGTTTCAGCAGACAAGAAGAGTATGTGGATATATACGGATATAGAAGGATATATCTGTTCTGAGACAAAATGAATAAAATCTTTCATGGTCACAAGTATCCTTTGATTTCTCCTATCATCCAAAAATAGGGATTTAAATGTAACTGGTTTAAAAATATCACCATAAAATCAGAAGAAGATCAGTTGTTAAAAAGTGACAATATTTCTCAAAGACTGCAAAGCAATGTGATTTAAATAGTCTTTATACACTTTGTATTTCAAAACTTTGGAAGACAGGCAGAAAACTCAAGTCTCCAGTTTTACCAGTTTTATTACTGTCTGATGCTCAGGCAGCAAAATGGTTGATTGCAATGAAAATCAACAGACAGCTAAACTCCTATTATGTGCCCCAAAACAAAGTGATACTCCTCTCCCTCTTTCCTCCTCTAATGTTATCATTATTATTTTATTACGTGGAAAGGATCCCTCATTCAGAATATGCACAATTGCATCTTCATCTACTTGTCATTATCCTTTCTTGCTATCTTTTCTTAAATAAAATAGAATTGTTCTAAATTAATAAAATTAATCTATTAATAAAAATAATCATAAATGTTTAAAATATTTTTCTTAGTATGATTTAATTTTCATATACCCATGTTAGAAGCTCTTTATTAATCCTTTGGAAGTATAACCATGGGTATTTTTTTTCCCTGAAGGATTACGTCTTTGAACATGAAGAAACCGTTAGTCCCTCTGTTAATTTTTCATTTTCCACATTAATTAAAAACTTGTCCAGATGGCACTGCACAAATATCTTCCATGCAGATTTCTGGCTTTGAAATGCAGCTACCCACCTCAAAAAACATCATTTCCGTCTGCTTGGGAAAATAACTCTCCACGGTTCATTTTATGTATAATGTTGTGCGGGGGAGAGTGTGTCACTTGGAGTAAAAGGAGTAGAAATTCATTCCAAACCTCCCACCTTCCATGAAAAGCTCACATAGCTATGTGTGAGTACCTATGTGCGTATGTGTGCATGGATGCCTCAGAAGTAAGATTAACCAAAGGACTCTGATTAGCTCAGTAGAATGTGTACATATAATCCTCAGCCAGGCGGTTAATAAGAATAGAAACCAGTAGCATCAATGTATTTGATAGCTCTTGAGGCAGGTGATGAAACCAAGCTTGATCCCCACCCAAGAAGTGCCAGAAAACCATGTGCCCTCATTAGGTCTGACTTACCCACTCATGAGGACTCTGAGAAAATGAACAAACAAATAGATCTTTATTCAAGGAAAGACAAAACAGTAATATATTTAGCAAGCAGTAAGAACAAATTCTCCTTCCTTGCTCATCCACCGCCCAATGCCCGCTGTCCAGGAGAAGCTATCTCTCTGCAGGGATCTCTTTGCATCCACAAGCTCCTTGCTCAGCCTGATCAGGCACTGCCCCAGTCAGACCTAGGGACTCCCCCAGGGGTGCCTGGATCACTACAGTCCTTTTCTAGGCTCCTCCACACCAACACTCCTGTTCTGATTCCTTTCAAGGAGGTTTCACGCCAAAGTATTTCTCACCAGACACTCAGCCACGTGTCCCTGTCTCACACTGAAATAAATCCCATTGCAATGGAGAGAGCATTCGGGGCTCTGTAATGGACACCTGTTTGCTCAGGAACCAGGTCTTTGCCACAGGTTAAAAATGATCTTCCTCTTTTCAAGAGCCAACCTTCCTGCAAAACCCAACCCATCTGTGCTGGCTCCCCAGACACTGCCAGAGGAAAACTTGGTAATTAGCCAATGTGAACTAAGGCCTTTATGGTTTTGCTTTCTGCTTTTCACCAGCAGTGGGATAGAGGCATCTTTGTTTTCCTGAATGGATAGATAGACATGAGTATGTATTTATTACAAAAAAAAAATATTGATTTCCCATAAATAATGTATTAGGAGCTCTTCAACTGCTCAAGTAAGCAACTGCCTTTTTTTCTTACTGTGCCCGCAGTCCTGCCTGCATGTCACAGATTTTACTATCACTGCAGCTCTGTTGCATGCATAACATAGTAACCAGATAAAAATGACTCTGATGTGTCAAGAACTGAAAAGTGTAAAACATTTTCTTTAGCAGCATGTGACTCTCTAAGACTTCTGTTTGTGAAGGAGCCAACACAGTGTGCTGTCACCGTTTGAATATATGGCTTCAAAACACACTGCAATTAAAAGCTTTCAGAAAGATGGTTTAATATAGAGCATGACATCATTTTTCCTTCCATGCCTCCTAACTAACATAAAACCAAAACCATTAGATCAGGTTTATTTTCCATTATTGATTCCAGATACCTCTGTAAAGCTCAGCCTTAAGAAGATATGCTCCTCCTTCTTCCAAGGCTGTCAAAGGAGGACAGCAAGTAAAACATCCTTAGGAACAGTGAACTGTGTCTACGTGACAAGAAAAATAATGTTTAAAACCTTGACCATATCTGATGAATTAAATGTTTATTTCTCTGTGAGTGTTTGGTCTGCAATGCCTACCACTGACATCAATAGAGGTCTTGTTTAAAAACCTCTAGTTGCATTCTCAAAATTCAGGGGACAGGCTGAACTTTAAATGTCTGACTGTTTAAAAAGATCGAGTATTTTTCCTTCCAGTTTCAGTCGGATCACACTCCCTTGGAAAGTAAACAGGGTCAAATCACTGGATGTCAGAGAGGAAAATGCATAGATAGATGGTCTAGCTCATTCACATGGCCATGGAGAAGGATTGCTTCTTGCAGTTTATTTTGTAGCCCTTCATTCACTGTTTTTCAGTATTGTAGAAGAAATGTTGCCCTTTGGAAGAGTCTGGCAGATCTGTCAGGGCCTGTATTCCTGTGATTAGTTGTTCTTTCCCCATTTTATCTACGCCAGGTTTTAGCATGTTGTATTCCACCAAGGCTTTTTACAACTTCTTGCAGACACTGTTCTAGAAGGAAGCCCAGTATTATTAGATGAGGTAGGACAGTAAGAAACCCTGGCCTGTTTAAAGCTGATTGCAAAAACGCTATAGTGATTGTGATGGGGCCACATCTAGACACAAGGGCAAGGCTTTCCTCCACACATAACTTCAGCATGATAGTCAGCTTAAGGGACTGTGGAAGAGAGGAAGAGAAGAAGGAGAGCTCTGCCCTTGAACTCTCTCAAATGGGGGCTGCTATGGCTGCTAATTTAGATACAAATGCCACCACCAGCAATCTGCATGTACACTAGCTCTGCTTCAAAACCCCACGGATACCTTCCTGGCATATATCTGATGTGATGATTTACAAGATCATAATAGTTCTATGTCCCTCTCTTCCCTCATGCCAGTGGTTCTTCCCTTAGGTATGAAGAAAAAAAAACTGAGTTCCCTCCTAAGTCACTGCTTGCCCTTTGCTGTCGGCTCAAACAGGTGGAATGAGGAACAAGGCTCAAGGCCCAATTCTTTCATCTTAATTTTGGTGCCTTGCTTTTGGTTCTGTGTTGCCTGGATTGTAGCAAATCACACAAGTTTACCATGTTTCAGCTTCTCTGCCTTTAAAATGGGAATACTGGTTTCAACTTTTTAATGTACTTTATAGTATGTGGAAATAAAGCTCTACCAAGAGAAAAAGGTTTTACTGGGTTTTTTTTATGTTTGATCTTTTGAATACAGGTAAATTCCATAAATTATCAGCATTACCTCTCTAATGTGAACAGATCTTTGATGTTTCTGTTGAAGAAACTCTTTAACGCATGCTGGTAATATAGAATTCCTGTGTAGTATTCCTGATAATTTCTATAAAACCTCATTCTGTCACCAGCAATATATATATTACTGAAGACCGTGTGTCCTTGCCTTGTCAGAAACTGCAGCCTTCACTTTCTTCTTTCACCCATAGTTTTATGTGTACTGCAACAGCTAAGAGTAATTTTTGTTTCCAGATTCAGCATAACCCTCCAACTTTATGGGTCAAGCTATTATGTCCTCGTATTATGCTGCAGTCCCCTTTTATTTCTGCATTATTCTCTGTCCTTTAAATCCCTTGCTTAAAATCTCCTTGGTGTTTTCTTTATTTCTCTCCTAAGTGGCTTCTGATTTTCAGCTGGTTTTCCCTCCAGGGCAGTATATTATCTCACTTTCCCTTTTAATTCCTTCATTTTGTAATTAGTATTTTTAGGTCTGACATAACTGATTAACAGGTGGACTACATCTCCCAGGTCTAATGTGTGATTACTGAATGTGATTCTGTCTTTCCATGCAAGTGTGCAGGAAAGTGAAGAGAACAACCATCCAGGAAAACACCTGAAAAAGGCAATGGCAGGAGTCAGTCATGTGCATGACAACTGGCACTCAGCATCCACAGAGGGTTCAGGGCTGTAGTCTTCAATTTGTGGGATGACCCAGGGAGAAACATGTCTTTTCTGTCTCAGGTATGACTACGGTGGGAAATAAACAGCATCTTTGCCTCTCACAGCATGGTGACAACACAGTGCTGGTATTTCCTCATCAGTGGGCAGAAACCTGTGGGGACATGCAGCAACCCAAACAGCAAGGAGGAGCTGTTTGGGTTCTGTCAAGGCTCCTTCAGATCACACCGCTTCAGACCACACAGCTCCTTCAGATCACACACACTGAGCACTGAGCTCAGTGCTCAGCACTCCAGGGGCACACAGGGAGGTAGAAGGTGTCTCCTCCACCCCAGTGACCAAAGCTTAGGCACTTACAGCAGTATCCAGGTACCCGGCACTCAGCAGTCAGTCTGCTCTGGGCTCAGCAGGGCCAGCTCAGCCATGTTCCACCGTGCAACCTGAGCCCAGACTGCTGAGAAAGAGCTGAGAGAGTCAGCAGGACACGAGAACAATCCAGGTACACTCAAGGATAGGCCTGTTGACACAGGGATGCTCAGTTGCTCAAGGATTCAGAAGGGGAAAGGGCTGAGTATGAGCTCCTGAAGGGGGAAAGCAGGGAGGCTGGTCAGGATCAACCCTAAAATCTGTGGTAGTGGGGTTTGTGGGGCTGAGCTGGGTCAGGTCACCAGCTTGAGTCACTGGTGTGGGCATAGCAGGTGGGAAACAGCAGCCCTGTGATGTCCAGAGCTGGCCCTTTTCCCCCAGGTGAGTAAAGGCCAGTAAAGGCTTCACAGGTGCTGCACCAGGGAGCAGACCTCAGCACAACAGCTCATTAAACCCTGCCTGTCCTTCACTAGCTCCTGAGTGGGGCTACAACTATTGTGTCTTCCAGGTGGTCACCAGGCCCTTTACTCCCACAGACAACCCTTTGACTGAGACTGACTTTTTTTTGTTCACCCTCAGGAGCTCTATTTTCCCAAACCATGATTTCATGTGTTCAGACATGAGAAGCATAGGGCTTTAACAAGTACTTAATCTACTTGTGGCAATTCTGGAACATCATAACACACACCTAAGGTTTCTTTTATCTCTGTAAAATTATTTACTTATTGTGTCTTTTATTAATGCACAATGGATGTGCATTAGTGATTCAACCAAAGCAGAATTAAATTGCTTTCCTGTCTACATTTGCTTTATAAATCAATAGATCCATGACAGTAATGTGCTTTAAACACACAGAAATGCTGGGTTTTTATTTTTATAGTGAGTTGTCAAAATATTTGCTTGCTAGCCTCAGAATACTTATATTTTCTAAGCCAGAAAAGAATTGTAACACTTTTTTCTTTTTCTTTATATATAAACTTAGCTTTACCTCTTCAGTCCCCTCTATTACCTTTGTTATTTTTCATAGACCAGTACACAGGTCCATGTATTTCTCTAATAGGTTTAAATTTTTCTGCAGCCCCGTGTTATTGGCTCCCTAGCTAATTTACTTTACTCAACAGTAAGATCTATTCAAGAGGAAATGGGAAGTTTATGCAATATTTTCTCTATACTTCTCTGAATGTATTATTCTCTGATACTGGCTGGAGTGCACCTTTAATTTAGAAGCTCTGCAGTCTTGTCACACTTGCACAAGGACCACTGAAACCCCAAGGTCCCGTGACTGCGAGAGGCAACGAATTGAAGACACTGTGAAAATGAGATCATTCAAGAATTCTGTATACATGTTATAAGTCAAAAAGGGGAGAAAATGTTTGGGGGAATGCTTCACTGAGGATCCCATATAACACTGGAAAATTCCCTGAAATGGTGATGGCAAGTAGAGAGTCTCAAAACCCATCCTCTACCAGACCATGATGGGATGCACCATTAGAAAAACTTATTCCAGTTTTGCCTGGTTCCTCTGAAACCTTAAGGTCTGGTCAGGCCCTCAGTGAGGCTTCAAACAGAGTGTGAAACAACTTTCAGTTCCTCATAAGCTTCCTTCCAGTTTTATGGTGACCATAGGTTACTGAGAATAGGAAAAAAACCCAAAAGCATATACATCTAGTTCACATACCCATTTATAGTTGGGCCAACTTGAAGGGAGTTTGCAAGACACTCCAGAGCATCTTTAAATTTAACTGCACGTATCTCAACTGAGACACCTTTACCAGCCTACTGTCAGATTCCAGATTATCACTGTGTTGCTACCATGGCCCTGCTCATTGTCTGAAAGGGCTTTATGATGTGGTAGGCTGCAGCACAGGGTCATCCACCCTGACAGTCTACTCCAGCCTATTATTCCTGTCTCATTGTGTGTCCATCACTCTCGTTTTTAGCCCTACAGAGCCACTTTATTTTTTTTT
Organism: Regulus satrapa; assembly: GCA_013396955.1. Classification (NCBI taxonomy): domain Eukaryota; kingdom Metazoa; phylum Chordata; class Aves; order Passeriformes; family Regulidae; genus Regulus; species Regulus satrapa. The sequence continues at coordinate 1,912 of VWZN01005441.1, read as the reverse complement.
TCTGTGACAAATATTCTTACTCCTGCCCTTACTTGATTAATCTCTTCACCAGCTGTACTTGTGTTTGCAGCGTATGCGTTGCTATGCATTCATTTCACCACCTCCACACCTCAGAGCATTGGCAACAATCACATTTGTTACAAGAAAATCCTGTTAACTCATTGCATCCAAAGTCAAGAAAATGAAATGTCGGCAATATGAATTGTGACTAGACAGTGATTTCGCTCTAAGAGCGAACTGTACTAGGCAAAGGAGACACAGCACCACATGCGAAGGCACATTAGAACAGACAACGCTTGGCTTGACAGAGTGTGGCTCCCTCTGTTTGCTCCATAGTTGGTGGGACTGCAATTATCAGCAACAAATTAATATACTTGCCCAAAACACGCTGGCACAAAATCTGCAGGCGAGTGGGTGGCAGAGCAGCAAGATGTTTGTGTGGTTAAATAACAAGTAACTAAGGCTCTAGAGTAAGCGCTCAAGAGCACAAGCTGTAGCTCCTGGGTTTTGAAAGAAGGACAATGTGGCCAGTTGTTGTGCGCAGACAATTTCCTGCCTTTGTATCAGCTGTCAGAAGGACAGTGCCCACCCAAGCACTTGGTAGGCTGTGCCGGGGCCCAGGAAAGGTGTTTTCATTCTTCCAGGCTGCATTGCCAGGGTTGAGCACCATATTTTTCCTGCCAGCCGCTGAATTAAGATATGTCTATTGGATTCAGCAGGTGCAGCTTGCAGGGTCAGTGCCCAACATCTGTATGCTCCTATCCTGCTAAATCCAAAATGGAAATGCATAAGAGACTTAAAGAGAGTTTGTTTCTGTCTTTACTTTTACTTGAAACTATTTGAACACTTTACAGGTAGGCTTTTTTGTTTCTTTGATTAGGTTTTATTTGCTCCTTTATATTTACCTCAAAGAGGGCACTGTTATTAAAAGGCTTCAGGGACAGCACGATTTTCCCAAATCCATAATTTTCTCCTTACAATTCTTCTTCAAAGAGGGAATAATACACTATTCAATGCATTGAAACTACACTTTCCTAATGGAAACACCGCTTGGAGCTGCTTTGAAATGATATCCAAAGCAGCACCAGAGCACTGAGCAATCTGTTTGCTGGGCAATGTGAGTGCCCTACAGTTGCCATGTCCTGGCAAGTAATTTTGACACTCATGGGAGTTATTCCCACAAAGATTTGAATCTCCTGTGCTGTGTGTTCCGGGTCTCAGCAAGGTATGTCTTCAAAACCTATTTGATTGCCTAATGCATTGCTTCACAAGTGGCAAAGAGTCCTTACAGAGAATCACCTTGTCCTCTGATGTTAGACAGACAGTCTGTGCTTGTCTTTTCCGGTTCCTTCCCAGCTCACTTTCCGTCTTGAGCCTCTGCTTTCCTGCCCAACAGCCATGAAGGTAGTGCTGCTCACTTCTAATTCCTGTGTGCATCCTCATTTCAGCTCCATGACAAAGATCCCTCTGCCTACGCTTGCTTTTTTGTCTCCCCAGAGCCCGGTCTTTCCACAACAGCACAGCGCTCAACTCTGATAAACCGTCACTTCAGATTATTCCATACTTTATTTTCATATTCTAGTTTATCACTAACCCTGGCAAAGGAAAAGCACTGGCAAGAAAGCTCAGTGAAGGTTCATGCTGAAAATGAAATGGTCATTAATTTATTATGTATTTTTTGGCAACAGTCTTTTTTTAAAATAGTAATTTATGCCGGCCAGAGGAAGTGCGTGGACAGTCTGCCAACACGAGTGAACTCCTGAGATTTTCCAGTAAATCTTGAGCAGTGAGTACGTCTCCGCTCCAGCAGTTCTGGGATCATTTGAGAATCCGATTTTATCTTTCCCTGGAGTAAGCGGTGAGCTCCCGTGACACGGGCAGCAGCTCGGGGCGATGATTGAGCTGGACGCAC
>VWZN01005439.1:115874-130572 GCA_013396955.1 Regulus satrapa | reverse complement strand
CTCAGGGCCCCCAGTGGGGGCCCTGAGCCCTGGCTCGCCCTGCCCTGGACAGACCCTGCCCTCACCCTGCCCTCCAGCAGCCCCTGTGAGCCCGGGCAGTGCTGGTCAGGGCACAGAGAAGGGCAGAGAGGCTCACATGGAAGGGAACTTCCTCGTTAATCAAAATTCTGGGAACCTACAGAGTCTCTGTAATCGATTCGACCAAAGCGATCGTTGAAATTCGTTCTGCTGCTTCCTGGAAAGCAAAATGCTTAGAAAAGAAAGGTTCAGAGCAAAGGCAGAGGGAAGGTCTGGCCAGTGCAGAGTGCACGCCCTGGGCACGGTGCGGAGCGGAGCAGCCCCCAGGGTGGCTCTGCAGAGTCCCCGGGGAGGCCCAGCAGGGAAGCCTCCATGCCACTGAATCTGCCCTGGCTTGAGCAAAACTCAGAGGAGAGAGGCACGGGGAGCGGGGATCTGCCCCGGGAGCTGCCTGTCCCAGCGCTCCGGGGCCTTCCAGCCCCAGCACGAAGCAGGGACCCGAAAGGGAATCCCGGGTGGAGGTGAGGACATGCACAGGTCTGTCCACGCAGCCACATGAGGAGGCTTTAATACAGGAATCGTGAAAAACGACCAGGATTCTGCAAACGCGCTTTCATTATTGCACTGCAGAGAGAGGATTCATTATATAACCTGGGAAATTTTTAAATTCCTGTTAGAAACTTTTAACAGGTAGGTAAAATTAACAGCAACCCCCACCCTTACCCATATAGCATTACTCTGCAAATGGGAAAATGTCAAGATAGTATTTCAATGAAAGTAGGAATAAAATGAGAAAGGATTTATCTACTGTATTAAAATACATTATTTTTCCATCAGAAAAAGAAATATTTTAGGGATATATTCCCTGTCTGGATATTTAAAATCAACATAAAAATGTAGATGACTGGCAAGAACACGAGCTGTCTCAAATGGCTTTTATAGCTTTGTATTCTGTTTTTTACTTCTGGTTTTCAGCTTGATTTTGCTTTCCCAAAATCCCAAAAAAAACCATTCGCAGAAGGCAAAGTATCAGACGTCTGAGTCTGAAATAGAAAAGAGACCAAACCCACTACATTCCATCTTAAAATTAATTCCGTGACAGTGAAAGGTGGCAAGTTAAAATAATTCTGTGATGATCCAAGGATCAGACTCCAAGAACGGTTTGGGTTGGAAGGGTCCTTGCAGCCCATCCCGTCCCACCCTTCCAGCAGCCCAGGGTGCTCCAAAGCCGTCCAGCCTGCCCTTGGACGCTGCCAAGGCTCCAGGGTTAAGGCAGGACCTGAGCGATCTCCAGAATCAGTGAATTCCTGGAGAGCACAGGCAGAATTTCTTCCCTATGTTTTTACCTATGGAAAAGCACTTTTTGAAAAGTTGGGAGAGAAATTAGAGATGCAAATCCTCATTAAAGTGTGACCCGCTGGGAGTGCCAGTGCTGGCTTTGTGTTCTCCACATGGCCAGCACCCGAGGCTTTGTGCTAATCCACACAACTAATTGCATCGCTATTATTCTGCCGAAAGTCAAATACGATGTGCAGGATTTAACTAAATGAACATTTAGGAGGATGCTTAAGCACAAGAGCATCCTTCTCTTTCCCCCAGCTGAGCACAACAAAAACCCACAGAACTGCTCAGTGTAAGTGGAGTTTAATTAAAACACGGTCAGACCGGCCTGGCACTGCTCGGAAACTTCCCTCTGGGGGGAGGATGAGCCAGGTGCTTCCCGAGGGAGGCGTTCTCAGCGTCCCTGCCCATCCTGTGCTCGCCCGGCTGGAGGCACGGCAGGGAGGGGACAAGGACTGTGGGACAGGAGGGGACGGGCCTGGCACCGGCACAGCCTGCTCTGCCTCCTCGGCTCCTCCTGCACCCCATCTCTGAGGGATGAAGGACATCCCCTCCTCCTTCCCCAGCACTGGGAGCAGCAGGATAGCTCCAGTGTGAAATGGCTTTATACGGCCTCTTACAGAGGGAGCCTCGGGCTGGATTTTGGAAAGGTTCTGCTATTCCAGAGGGTGCCGGCACTGCCCAGGGAATGGGCAGGGCCCCGAGGCTGCCGGAGCTCCAGGAGCCTTCGGACAGCGCTGCCAGGGACCCCAGGGTGGGATTGGGGGGGTCTGGGCAGGGCCAGGGCTGGGATGATCCTGGGGGTCCCTCCAGCTCGGGATATCCAGTTATTCCATACAGAACTGGTGCTCAGCAGGGCTGTCTTGTGGAACAAATCCTCAGAACTTGGGGAAATCTTTAGAAATCTGGGAGAAAGCTTCACATATTCTGGTCATTTTATTACATCAGAGAATCACAAGATGGTTTGGTTTGGTTTGGATGTTCAAGGTCATCCCAGTGCCACCCCCTGCCATGGGCACCTTCCATTATCCCAGGGTGCTCCCAGCCAGCCTGGCCTTGGACATTTCCAGGGATGGAGCACAATCTCTCTACACATTTATAAAATAATTGCTGCTGGGCTTTGTCCAGATGTCCTGTGGCATAGAAACCACAGTCAACCGTTCACTTGCCTCTGCATCAGAATTCCTGGGTTTTTTTAAAATATTATCTCGGCAGGACTGACCCACTTTTCCCCCTCAGTTTCCAAAGCTCTTGGCCCCTTGCCCCTGCAAATGCTCCGCAGACCAAAGTGACCTTCAGAAGAGCAATCCATCCGTGCAGGCCTGGGTGTGACCCTGGCGCTGCCCTCCCGTGTGACCTGCTGTGGTCAGGAGCTGAGCAGAACCAGTCTGAAACAGAGCAGCTGTCAGCACCAGAGACTGGAGATCAAAGAGCCTCCAGGCTGATGTCTTCAGCCACATCCACAAGGAAAAACGTTCCGCTGTGGTAAAGGAGAAAAGAAATTCTCCCAGCTCTGCGGGGAGCGATTTAAGCTCTGGAGAGGCGAGAGCCTCCAAAGCTGTGGGAGCAGCCAGGAGCTGCTGCGTGCCCTGGTGACATGGCCAAGCGACCTGGGGGGAGAATGAAAACTCTGCCAAGCCTGGGACGTGGCTGACAGAAGGGAGTGAAGTTGGGTGTTTGCACAGCCCTGCCCTGCATGGATGTTTCACCGACAAGCAGCAAACGCAGTCAGGTTATACTGGGACCGCCTCTATATCTGCATTTCCAGCTGCTGGCACAGCCCAGGCTCGGCTTCCTGGTGGAAAATGCCAGAAGCTACGGCACAAAATACTGCTCCAAAATGCAGGAATGGGGCCCCCTTTCAGGGAGCACAGCCAGTCCTGTTTGTAGGGGGCTGTTTTTCCAGAGAATTCAATTACAGAGTTGCTCTGGTACCGTCAGCATTAATGACAATTATTATCACCTCTATATAGGCACTAATCTTCAGCCCAACGTCTTCCACTTGACGACCACAGCTTAGCTCTCTCCCATCCCCTCCAATTTTCATTGCATTCCCTTTTCATCCTTTCCACGGGCAGAGCCAATGATGAGTTCCTTCTTTCCTCAGAACTTCATCGCAGTAATGGGAAAAATGTCAGAAATGTCGAAGAAAAAGGGGAGGCGAAATGTCACACAAAGGGAAGAAGGCTTTCCTGCCGGGAGTTTGTCAGAGGCTGCTATTTGGCACAAAATTGCTTCATTTAAGGCCTGTCAGGCGGGGAGCAGCGTGTCCCAGCGGGGCGAGGCCACGTGTGCGAGTCACGGCACAGGTGCCAGGAGCTGGGGGGATCCTGGCCTGGCAAACCCTGGCGACCCAGAAGGGGCTCCAGGGAAGAGTGACGGGCAGCAGTCAGGGGTTAGGGGAGGCAGGGGTTACCTGTATCAGGAAAATGAATCCACGGCCGTCAGAGGTTTCTGTCCAAAAAGGAGACAGAGGAGTCCCTTGACTTTATTCGAATACANCATTTCCCTCTCTCTTTCCCCTTTCTGAGGTACTTGAGATGCACAGACTTCCCGGGATGCCTGATTCCTAAACATTTCCTTTTAATGTATAACCCTCCCTTTTAATTATTAACCCTCATGGAATCTATGTTTTATTCCCCATTGTTTCTTCCATCTTTCAATATTCAGTTTTATTCATCAGCAAACCCACGGTTTGTTTGTAAAAGCAAATGTCTTGTACCCATCCATCAATCAGTGGCATCCTTCCCACTGTTCCTCCTGTCTCTTGGTGCTGATGCTGTCTATCAGTGACCCACGGTTTGTTTGTAAAGACAAACCTCATTCCTCTCTTCTGGGAGCACAGCCCGGCCCCGGGAGCAGCCCAGGGGGTGGCACTGCCCCGCCACACCTGGAGCCCAGGGAGGGCAGGGACAGCTCTCACCATGCGGGTCCTGGGCTGGGCTGCCCCGTAACGGAGCCAGCTGGCCCCAGAGCGCTCCCGTGGGCGCGGGAGGGTTCCAGTCACTCTGGGAATGCCAGGTGGCTGCTGAGCCACGGGGAGGTGTCCGTGAGTGTGCAGGGCTCCGGGTGCTCCGGGGTGTGTCAACACAGGGAGCTGCACCCAGGCACAGAACCTCCTGCTCCTAAACCCTGCAAAACCCCGGGGGCTTCATCTCCACGAGCAGCACCGACCCTACAGCTCCTGCCAGGAGGGGAGCAGGGGGGTCGGGCTGTGCCAGGGAACAGGGACAGGAGGAGAGGGAACGGCCCCAGGCTGGGCCAGGGCAGGCCCAGGGTGGGCATTGGGAACAATTCTTCCCAAAAGGGCTGCCCAGGGCAGGGGCAGTGTCCTGGGGACAGTGGGAAGTGGCCGGGCTGGGAAGGGTTGGGCTCAGTGGTTTCAGGGGGATTTTCCAGCCTCACTGGGTGACTCTCCCAGGAGAGGTAAAGCATTTCTTTGCAGAACTGAAGAGCAGAACCAGGTCTCCGGAAAATAAAAATGCAGATCTGCAGGAGCAGGGTGTGATGCTCCCTGTAGCAGCCCATTGCTCACCCTCAGCTCTCTGCTTGCCCTCAGACTGGCTCTGTCTGACAGCACCCAGAGCAAACAACGGCGCTTCCCCAGCGGGCTGTGGCCACGAGGCACAAACAAGCCCAGCTCAGCTCCTGAAGCACAGCAGCCTCAGCCAGAGCCATGCTGGGGGATGTGCCGGGCCCAGGAGGAGCAGGGCTGAGCAGTGACCTCAGGAAAGGTGGGAATCAGTCCTGGTACTTCCGGAGAGCCTGGAGGAGCTGCCCAGCCCCGGAGGGTGAGGCCGTGCCCAGAGAGCAGCGCTGCATCCTCCCAAAGCCTGCGGGGAATGCGTGTCACAGAGCGTGGGGAGGACTCCATGGAGGGCTCTCTGCAGAAACACGGCTGAGATAATAAACCCCCAGATGCTCGCATTTGTCCCGGTCTCAGGAACGTGGGCTGGGATGGGAGCTAACGGGGCAGCTCCAGGCTGGGAGGCTTTGGAGGAACCCGATGATGCTCGTGACCCTCTGGAGCCGCCCCTTTGGTTCCAGTACAGCGCATGTATCCGTATTGCTCCTCTCAATTTATTTACCTTGAAGAGAGCTGATAGGAGGCAAAAATGCTCTGATAGTCACGAGCTCCAAAGAGAAATCAGTGGGCCGTGCAGAGAAAGCCGTGATTCCTGGCCAGGGCAGGATCCTGTTTGCTGCGCTTGTAAGCTCACCTGTGCAGCCGGCTCGGGCTCCCGGGCTCGCTGGAGCAGCACTGCTGTGTTTGGGTGCAGAGCAGCTCTGTCTGCTGGCTCCACGTGTCGCTGCCCCTGCCAGGCTGCTCCAGCACAGGACAGCCAGAGAGTGAACAAGCTCATTACTGAGGGCTGCAGTGTCTGGATCTCTGCCTGTGGAGCACCCACACCCGGGGATTTCCAGCTGGCTGAAAACCACTCACCCCTTCTGCCTCTGTCAGCCCCCGAGGGTCCCATCGCCCCCTGACCTCCCTCACTGAGCACTCCGGACCTCCTGGAGCAGCTTCATCCTCACAGCAGGATCCGGGGGCTTTCTGAAATACCGGAGCAAGCAGGAGAGGAATCGGAAAGAGAATTGGAATCACAGCATATCCTAGGCTGGAAGGCACCCACAAGGATTATGGAGTCCAGCTCGTGGAAGTTCTCCTCAGCAGCCCAGATACTGCTTAAAAATTCTGTATTAGAGATAAAAGATTAAAGATTTTCCCCGAAGGAAGCTGAAAGTATCACAGAGGAATAAGCCCCAAGTCCGTGTTCCTGAAAGGCAAGATAAGCACTGTGAAAACATCAGCAATATAGAGAGCTCGGGAAAAAAAGGGACTGTTCTGTTCAAGAAATAAAAATAAAAAGTCCACCAATTTTCACAGGATGAGCAAAAACCGAATAACACATCCAAGAAGTGGTTTAGGAACCAAAGGGGCAGCACGTGCTGCGAGCAGCCCTTTAAAATCTGGTTCCCTGAGAGCTAACCAGACTGAGCCGGGCCGCGGGAGCAGGAGGAAGCGGGAGGGATCCTGTGAGCTCTCTCCCAGCTGATGGCCCCTCCTTCCCCGGGGTCAGCCAGGCTGGGTGGGAAATGCCCCCCTGAGCCCAGCGAGCAGCGCTGGGTGCTGATGGGGAGCCCGAAAATGGAAAAGGCCGGGGGGAAGAGGAAACAGAACATTCATCTCAGAAACAGCTCCCGAAAGCCTGAGCTAGCACTTCCCACTCCAGATGTTCTCCCAGCCCCCAGGCCCAGCCACAGCCACGTGAGGGAGGTGATGCTTCTCCTGCTCTTCGCTCCTGGCCCTCCTTGCCCTGATGGTAACACCTTTTAATTTGCACTTCCCAAATCTGCTCACAGCCTCGGCTGCCTTTAGCACAGGAGAACCCCTCCATTCACTTCATGCTGCTCCTCTTCAGTGCTTGCTGCACTGGAGAGTTTCCAGAGAGGAAATATCCCTGCTCCTTGCTCTTCCCTTCCCTTGCCTTGCCCCTTCCCTGTCCCAGACAGCTCCCCTGGGGCTGGAGCAGCCCGGGACAGTGGGAGATGTCTCTGCCATGGCAAGGACAATGAGAGGTCTTGAAGGTTCGTTCCAACCCAAATGAACCTGGGATTTTGTGATTTTAAGGTTGTGCTTGATTTCCACTGTTCCAAAATGAAAATTTTCCATGCCCAGCTCACTACCAGAGACTCTCAGCATGATTAAAATCTTGCCCTGTTGTCACAAGATTCCAAGTTCAGTTTTGGAATCTCTCATCTGGGACAATTCAGGCAGGGCTGAGGCAGCATTTCAAGCCTGGAGTGCTTGGCTGAGCTCAGCCTCAGCTCTGAGCACTGCCAGACACTTGTCTCCCATGGTTTGTCAGTGACTGATAAACCAGGGAACGCCAGAAATGTGAAAGCTCTACGGAAGAAAGGAGGTTGAGTGAATTTTTCCTTCTTATTTTTCGGAGATAAAGGGATGAAAACACATGATTAAGAGCAATGTGAGAACTAGAGGCCTGATCTTCTGCTGCTGCCTTCGCAGCATCCTTTTAATCTGAAGAGCTCCTGAAGAGCTCCCAGCTCATCCAGCTGCCCTGCTGAAATGTGAGGAGAGCACGGCTTCTCCCAGCGCGCACCAGGACCATTCCAAGGATTCAAGGGATCAGGGGGATGACAGTTGGTGCTCGTGCTCTTCAGAGAGCAGAGGGGAGGCTGGCACCGCAGCCCCGGGCAGAGCCCACCCCACCCTGCTCTGCTCAGGAACCCCTGTCCTCTGCCAGGGACTCTGGGAGAGCGCTGCCCCGGGGCTGGAGTTTGTTATTTCTCACTGCTTTGGGGCGGGGAACAGGAGGGGCTCCAAGAGGAACCCACCAGGGCCTGGCTGCAAGTTCCCCTCTTGATTCAGGCAGCTCCTTTAATTTGGGTATAAAATCTCCTGGAGCGGCTTCATGCCAGGGCAGGGCCCCCTCCCACTGTCCCAGGCTGCTCCAGCCCCAGGGTCCAGCCTGGCCTTGGGCACTGCCAGGATCCAGGGGGAGCCCCAGCCCAGCCAGCAATTCCCAGTTCCCAATCTCCCACCCATCCTCTGGCACTGGGAGCCATTCCCTGGGTCCTGTCCCTCCTCCCTTGTCCCCAGTCTTCCATAAGACCTCGCAGAGCCCTTGGCTCTCCCGTGCTGGCCTACACGAGCCCAGATCCCAGCTGTGCTGTGGGCAGAGGCCCAGTCCAGGGGCATTTTCCAAGAGCTCAAACCTCAGCCCAGCTGGAGGCAGGCAGGATGCTGGCTGGCACACGGGGATTCTGAGCGGCAGATTCCAGCCCGACAGGGTGTTCGGGCAGGGCAGAGGGAAGAGCAGCTCCTCTCTGAAGGCACCAGCAGCGCTGGATCTGCACAGGCCGCTGCAGGGCGGGCGGGAGGCCCGAGGGGCTCCTGGAGCTCTCTGGGCAGGGCGGCCGGACTCCTCCTGGGGCCAGGGGTCTCTGAAGAAAGGGTTCGTGGCTGTTGGCCCAATTAGTGCGCCGTGAATGAACAACATTTCTGGGAGCTTGAGGGTAAATTAAGACAGCGTTTAGTTCTGCTTCTTATGAGCTCTGCATAAATTCTCCCAGGAGCTTAATTAGCGCTGTCACAGCAAACGGTGCCTGGTTTGCCGCAGGGATTGTCCCTGCTCCCAGGAATGTACCCATTCCCAGGATTGTCCCTGCTCCCAGGATTGTCCCTGCTCCCAGGAATGCCCCCATTCCCAGGATTGTCCCTGCTCCCAGGACTGTCCCTGCTCCCAGGATTGTCCCTGCTCCCAGGAATGTCCCCATTCCCAGGAATGTCCCTGCTCCCAGGATTGTCCCTGCTCCCAGGATTGTCCCCATTCCCAGGAATGTCCCTGCTCCCAGGAATGTCCCTGCTCCCAGGAATGCCCCTGCTCCCAGGAATGTCCCTGCTCCTGGGGACTGTGTCTGTTCCCATCCCCTGCACTGCCAGGAGTCCACCACTTCTGGAGCTCTCCATCCATTCCAGCCCCTCTGGAGCTCTCCATCCATTCCAGCCCCTCTCCTGGCGCTCTCCATCCCTTCCAGCCCCTCTCCGCGAGCTCTCNCTCTCCATCCATTCCAGCCCCTCTCCTGGAGCTCTCCATCCATTCCAGCCCCTCCCAGGAGGGCAGCCCAGCCCTGCCCAGGTTTTGGGACGTCCCTGGAGCTCTCGTGCCCTGCGGGTGCCGAGGCAGCGGGGACTGGCAGTGCCCTCAGGGCCCCATTCCCCACAAGGCTGGGGAAGGCCCCTGGGCTTTGCCAGCCCTTTTCCTGCCCCTTGGAGTGGTTCTGGGCACCTTCTGCCGAGCTGCTCTTGGCCACCCCTCCCTCAGCCTGCTCTGTACTCTTCACTTTGCCTCCATTTAAGAGACTCAGCCTTTTTGTCACCCGTCCTTTTCATTCTGAAGTGCTCTTTCACTTCAAATATCTTGTTCCACACAGAGCTGCTTTTTTTTTTTTTTTTTCCTTTTTTGTGCATTACCTGTGAAAAGTGACATCCTGGTCACTGTAACCTCTGGTATTCCTGGAATTCTCCAAGTAAATGGCAGCAAATCTCCCTCCTAACCAGCAATCAGCATCACACAGCAGTTTTATAATGCAGAGCTTTCCTTCCCAAGAGGAGCAGCCGTATATTGGGAAGGAATAATCACAGGTAAAATTTGTCTCTGTACATTAATTATCTTTAGAGATTTCTTCCAAAACACAGGTGGTGATTTTTGTGTATTAACATTTATCATTCTGTGGAAAGCTCATCATTATACAGGAGGAACTCAATTCACAGATAATTTTTTTTTTCCTCTAGGTTTTTGTGTAGAAGTTCTCGAACTTTTAGTCTGAATTGAAAACAAACAAACAAACAAACAAACAAACCACCACTCTAAACACATGTAGAGCATGAAAGGAGAGCACTTTAGCTCAAGAAATGTCAGGGAAGCTTCCAGGCACTGACTGAGGGGTGACCCGGGCTCCCCTCTGCGGGCAGGCTGCGCCAGGCTCTGGGCCAGCTGGGCTGGGGAAGGTGTCCACGGCCAGCCCGAGCCGGCCCGAGGGCTGTGACACAGCTGGCACCGGCTCGGGAGCCCCAGCAGCACCTGGCTCCAGGACAGAGCCGCTCCTGTCCCAGCAGCTCCATCCCTGCACAGCCGGGGGCCCTGCTGGGGCTGCCTGGGCTGGGCTGGGCAGGAGCAGCTCAGCCCTGAGCCCCGAGCTCGGGGACAGCCCAGGAGTGACCTGTGGGGGCTCAATACAGCCCAGGTGTGACCCGTGGGGGCTCAGGACAGCCCAGGTGTGAACAATGTGAGCTCAGCACAGCCCAGGTGTGACCTGTGGGGGCTCAGGACAACCCAGGTGTGACCCACGGGGCCATCAGGCCGGAGCTGGCCGGAGCTGGGGGCACTCTGGGGACACTGTGGGGACACTGTGGGGACACTGTGGGGCCAGCAGAGCTGCTCCTCTCCTCCAGGGTGCAGCACAGGGAGCTCTGTCAGAGCCCAGGGCAGCCGCAGCGCTCCAGGAGCATCACACTGCTCTCTGAAGGGCCCCTGCCCCACAGGGCTCTCCCAGCCGGATCTCTCCCGAGTCTGATTAAAGTCATCATTTGCCACTGAAAATGTCATAAAATATTTATGACACGGATGATATTTAAAGATCACTGTAGAACATTTCTAATAACTGCTGTAATTCAGTGGAAGCAGCCTAAATTGACACACTCAGAGAAAGGAAATAATGGAGCAAAGAACACTCCAGTGAGTCTGCTAATTAGTGATCCCCAGCTCCCTGGCGGGAATCGCATCTGTGTGCTCGGAGCCCTCCATCCAGGTGTGCCAGGGGCTGCAGCTGGGGCTCAGCCTGGCGGGATGAGGAGCAGGGACAGGGGAGCGAGCCCAGCAACAGCAGCCCAGGCGTGGGGACAGCTCGGGAGAGCCAGGGGCTGCAGCAGCAGGGACAGCTCAGAGCTGGGGGGACAGGGCAGCAGCCTGGGCAGGGCCCTGCTGCAGCCCCTGGGCCAGCTCGGAGCCCAGCTCAGAGCCCAGCTCACAGCCCTGCTGCAGCCCCATACCCTGCTCAGAGCCCTGCTGCAGCCCCATACCCTGCTCAGAGCCCTGCTGCAGCCCCATACCCTGCTCAGAGCCCTGCTGCAGCCCCATACCCTGCTCAGAGCCCTGCTGCAGCCCCATACCCTGCTCAGAGCCCTGCTGCAGCCCCATACCCTGCTCAGAGCCCTGCTGCAGCCCCATACCCTGCTCAGAGCCCTGCTGCAGCCCCATACCCTGCTCAGAGCCCTGCTGCAGCCCCATACCCTGCTCAGAGCCCTGCTGCAGCCCCATACCCTGCTCAGAGCCCTGCTGCAGCCCCATACCCTGCTCAGAGCCCTGCTGCAGCCCCATACCCTGCTCAGAGCCCTGCTGCCAGCCCCGTGCCCAGCTCAGCCTCCCCAGGGATGCCCTGGAGCAGCAGGGATGGAGCCGTGTGTCCCTGCTGGGAGCTGACCCCCAACCCCGGCTCGCCCAGCTCCGGGGGCTTCTCCCCGTTTGCCAGTCCCACCCAAACCACATCTGTTCATCAGCTGGTGGCTGTAGCCTCCACAGCGCTGTCTAATCCAGCTGGAGCTCCTTCAGAAAGAGAAGGCTTTCCTACCCCTAATCTCCGCTGCACAGCCGGATCACCACCTGCCTCCCGCTCTGAGAAACAAGGAGCAGCCCTCTCCCTCCCGACAGCACACCACAGAACCCCTTCTCAGCTCACGCCTCTCTCAGGAGCCTCTGCCTGTCTCCAGGGGTGCTCACCCTCACCAGAGCCCCAGGAAGGTTCTTTTCCCCCTCCTGCCTCTGCTATTGCTCTCCAAGTAGGAAATCACCTGGCGCAGATTCAGCAAGCGAACAGAGAATCTCCAAGGCTGGAAAATCCCTGCAGCACTGAGCCCAGCCCTGTCCCTTGCCAAGGCCTCCACCAACCCATGTCCCCAGGTGCCACATCCGCCCAGCTTCCCGTCCCTCCGGGGGTGGGATGGTGAGGAGCTGCCGACTCGGAGCTCCGGGTGTCCCCCAGCTGCTGCTGCCCTTTCGTCCCGCTCGTTCTCAGCCCTGGACAGGCTGGAGCTGAGCCCCTCAGTGCCCAGGAAATCGGGGTCAGACTCGGGACAAGAGTCCGAACTGCCCCGGGCTCAGCCTGGTTCCCGTGGGGCTCTCTGGAGCGCGAGGGGACGCTGGGCTCTGAGGATGGGCAGCCTGTGTCCCCTCTGGCACAGCTCTGCCCTTGGCAGCTTCCACTGGCTCCACCCAGGCGAGGCAGCACCTGAACATTTCAGAACGGAAAACGTTTTGTGAAAACCGCTGAGAAAAGCCACCCAAACCCAAGCTTGCTTTTATATTGTTCAGTATGTGAAGACCTGGAGGGAAACTTTGTGAAATGCCACTCCTGTCTCACAGAAGTGCTTTCTCCAACAGGAAAACCGCTCGTTTCTCATTTGGAGGTTAATACACTCTTCAGTTCTGGTTTCTCTCACGATACATAAAGCTTTTCCCTTCACTTGGAGCCACAGAAATTGTTGCATCACCGCTGATAAAGCCAGATGCTCACAGTTATTCGGGATAAAGTGTCTTTTTAATAGCTGGCATCATTAACTACAGACAGTTCAAAACTCCAGAAGAGCTGTAATAGTAATAAATTGTTCAGGAAAAGCAGGCAATTGATATAACTGCTTCCAAAGTAGCGAGGCAAAGGAAAATGGGCTCTGAGAGCACTGAGTGAGTCACAGTACATCATCCCCGGAGCGGCGCTGCCTTTGGTCCCTGGCAGGTGGCACAGCCTCACGGAGGGCAGCCACAGGGCGCTCCTGCCGCTGCCCCGAGGGGTCCTGGCCCTTCCCTGCCCCGCTCCAAGCCAGCAGGGCCAGCCCAGCACGGCCCCTGCTGCATGGCCCGGCCTTTCCCTGCGCTCCCTCAGCTCCCTGTCCGTGCCCCCTGCGCCTGCTCCTCCGAGGACCCACCTGTGACCAACCGACCCAAACGGCGCCACGCAGGGACCTGGGGCTCTCCTGCTTTGCTGTGGCATGCCCCAGAGCCTTCCCTCAGCCCTGGGCACGCCTCAGGAGCAGCTGTGCTGCTGGCTGGGCGCTGCTCCACCTGGGCACAGCCCGCACCAGGCAGCTCCACACAGTGCCCGGGGGCGCGGGCACTGCCCCCGCTCCCAGCGCACATTCAGGTGGCAGCCGTGGGACAATTCCCTTGGCAGGACCCTCCAGCGGAGCGCCAGGCTCACAGGGACAACTGCAAACCCCATCCTGCCCCTGCCTCCCCACGGTGCCCCCCGGACACCCCGGATCCCTCCCTCCACGGGCTGCCTGGGAAGCTGCAGGTGCCAGGAAGATCCTCCAGGTTCTTCCGGCTCTCAGCCTCTCCTCACCCCTTCATTCTTCCAGGACTCATTTTTTTGGGATCGAGGAATTCTGGAATGTGACGGAATTGTCCCAAGTTCTTTCAGACAGATACTCAATTTCAGCTTCTTTTGTCCCTGTACGTACCAGGAGAGAGGCAAAGATGAGGAGGGTCCGAGCAAACCATCTCAGGGCTGTGCCACAGGAGCCCAGAGGAGGAGCAGCCCATCAGGCTCTGTCTGGGGACAGGGATCCAGGGCTCTGTGGATCCAGGGGTCCTGGGCAGCTGCTGCTCTTGGGCAGCAGAGCAGTAACTCTGATGATCCCGGAGGCCTTTCCCAGGCAGAATGACCCCGGGAGTGCAGAGCAGAGGCTGAGCTGGCTCCCAGCTGCAGGAGGGGCCATGGAGGCAGAGCCCACTGGCCCCTCCAGCAGGGCTCCCTCAGGCCACAGCTCTGCCAGGAGCCGGGAATTGTCCCCGGGCAGCCTTTCCTGGCCTGCCTCCCCCCGAAACTTCCAGCCCAGGAATGTTAACAGGAGACGCCCCTTTAATTTACTCTTTTCTTGGGAAAAGGTGAAAAACCCAGGGAGCATCACAGTGCCAGAGAATCCCAGCTCACGGTCTTCACTTCACCTCCCAATTCGTCGCTTTGAGGAAGATCAATGCTGGGGATGTCTGTCAAAGTTATGGATGTGCTACTATTTGCAAATCAGTTCAGCGCATTTGCAGTCCCGGGGGAGATCTCCGTGCCAAGTTTACTCATTTTCCTCGCTGACACACGCAGCACAAGAGCTCCTTCCCAAGAGCTGCCTCTTGGGCTGGCGATGCCACTGGAATTCCTCACGGGCCAGAGCAGCGCTGTGCTGCTGGGAAAGCAGAGCCAGCCTGGGGCTCGCCCCTGCCTGCCAATGAGCAGGAGAGGCAGCAGCCCTGTCTGGGTCGTTCTGCACGGCGTCCCAGCCACCAGGGAGAGGGGCAGGGTGGCACGAGCTGGGCTTTAAGGTCCCTTCCAGCCCAAACCATCCTGGCATTCTGCCCCAACGCAAGCTGGGCTGAACCCCGGGAGATGCCATCATTTCCCAGCTGCTGCGGGGACTTGGTGAGCAGAGGAGCAATGCCCAGCCGCTCTCACACCCAGAGGGGCAATGCCCAGCTGCTCTCACACCCAGAGGGGCGATGCCCAGCTGCTCTCACCCCCAGAGGGGCAATGCCCAGCTGCTCTCACACCCAGAGGGGCGATGCCCAGCTGCTCTCACCCCCAGAGGGGCAATGCCCAGCTGCTCCACACGCAGAGGGGCAAGGCCCAGCTGCTCTCACACCCAAAGGAGCAATGCCCAGCTGCTCTCACCCAGCTCCTCTCACCCAGCTCCTCTCACCCAGCTGCTCTCACACCCAGCCGCTCTCACACCCAGCTCCTCTCACCCAGCTGCTCTCACCCAGCTGCT
>VWZN01005439.1:56392-73365 GCA_013396955.1 Regulus satrapa | reverse complement strand
ATATAAATTAAATATATTATATTATATTATTTACATAATAATACAATGATACAATACTATATAAAATTATATACATTATATATACATAATATCTATATGACATATAGATATATAATATATTATATATAAGGGATCTGTGGGAGTGTGAAGTTAAATCCCCCAGGGACAGAGCAGGCATATCTAGCCAGAAAAACCTTCACTGGAGAATCCCCCATGGAAGTTAAAATGACACTGGAATCGCATCTTCACGCAGGGAGGTGGGAATGGCTCCCCGAGGAGCACCCAGGGCTGTGGCTGTCCTGTCCTCCCATCACTGCTCCTGCTGATCCTCCTGACCTCAGAACAGCCACACAAACCCCGCCAGCCTCCCCTGAGCATCCCCCTGTGCACAGCAGCACTGGCATAAAACTGCCCTCACCCTTTCCCCTCTCTCGCTGCCCTTTCTCCTCTGGGCTCCGTGCCCGCAGTGCAGACTGGAAACTGGCCCGAGGAAAGGTCCCAGGGGAGAGGGAAAGCAGGTGCTGGGAGGAGAAACAGCAGGAAGAGGCAAAGGAAGGGCTGTGTAGCACCTGGGAAGGTCACCTAGGTTTCTTTCACCACACTCTTGGTTTCACTCAGGATGATTTTTGCCAGCAACTGTCTCGGTCCCGGATAGACGGGAATGCTGTTGTTCAGAAATCTATATCAGTAACTACATAAACTCTGGTTTGCCCTAAAATCATATTGGTTTTTTGGCTGGGACAATTTAATGCAGCAGCAGGCTCCCCCAGCAAACTGCAGACACTGCAAAACAGAGTCTGAATTTCATGGCTGCTCTTCATGGCCTCTGACACCTCCCTTCAACCACCTCACATTTTAATCTCCTAGCACATCTCCCTTCTCTTTGTCTCCCCCGGCTCTCTGCTCAGAGCAGAAACACTCTGTGGGTTTCCAGTTGCCAAACGTGCTGTCGCTCTGCGGGATGTGCACCCGTGCTCGGGTTCTGCTCCTGTGCCGCCGGGGGCTGCAGAGCCCCCAGAAGCCAAGGGAAGGCTCCGCATGCAGCCAAGAGCAGCAGCGGGGCTGGCCGGGCCCTGCTCAGCTCTCAGGCAGGGGTGGTGCCCCGAGCTCTGCCAGCCCCGGGCCGTGCTGGGGCGCAGCTCGGGCGCTGCCTCGCTGCTGGCACCCCGGCAAATCGCTGCTGCCTCTGCTCAGGAACAGACCCAAGTCAGCACTTTCTCCACCAGGCTGCACCGTAATTTTCCTCATCCTGCCTATATTTAACTTTTCCCCTTGGATTAAAATGTGGTTACAAAAAATTTCTGTCAGCTGGAAAGAAGGAACAATGCCTGGCTCAGCGCCTGTGCTCAGCAGTGAAGAGTCTGCAATTACAGACTAAAAAACACAACAATACAAAAAAACCCCCAAAACACCAGTAACAAAAACAAAGCAAAAATCTTTTGCCAATTTCTCTGAGATTCTTCCTTACAGTTCTTTCCTTTTTTTTTCTGACACGGATCAGCAATATAAGAAGGAAAGGGAGTTCAGAGTAGAGAGCAATAAAAAGTAAAATAAAGAAAATCAAAGTCCTGAGGTCTATTTTGCCTGCCAGAACATCTCCTGTCACAATATGATTGCAGAGAGGCAGCATCCAAGCATCCAGGTGTTCTGAAGGAGACTGAGTCCCATCTGGGCTTTCGAGTCACCCCTCCCTGTCCCAGTCCCTCCTGGCAGCAATGCCCCAGTGGGGACCCCGAGGCTGCCCCAGATCGGGCACCAGGAGGGGCCGGGGCTGGGGCAGGAGCCTCCGCTGGCACAGCCCCCGCGTGGCACCACAGCCCCAGCCCAGCCAGGGGTCCCTCCCCACGTGCCCGAGCTCCTCACGCCAGCCCGTGCCACCGGGGCCACCGCAGCCCCACCGGCACCGAGCAGGGATGGACACTCGGCCCTCAGTGCCCCAGGGCTCAGCAAGGTCAGCTCTCAGGGGCTCTCTCCCCTTTCACTTCCCTTCTCCCCTTTTGAGTTTCTTGTCCACCTCTCTCTGGGTTTAGACCAAACCCTTGCCCCGAGTCCTGGAACTGTCTGGCCAGTGCTACACTGGATTCCAGTCTGGGAAATGTGGTTGAAATCTGAAATCTGGTTGAATTGATTATTTCTGTTCCGTGAAGGGAGGTTTAGATGCCGTGCAGTATTAATGTGTGAGGGAGCTGTTCGATGGGGGCAGAGCTGGGTGCAGGAGCCGAGCTCCCTCCGCAGGGGGCTGCGCTCGGCAGAGCTCTTGGCTTGAGCCCTTTCAGCCCCAAAGCCGGCACTAAAAACAGGAATGAAGGGGAAACCAAACAGAATCGAGCACATCGATTCCCAGCTGGCTCGGCCGTGCAAGCACAGCAGCTCGTCAGAAGCACATCAATCCCAGCTGGAGGCACGGAGCCTTGCAGCCTGATCCAGTGCCCAGCACAGGGTCGTGGCCGCATGAACTCCTGACATTTCCACCTCCTGCAAAACTGACTCGATGGCAATGAGGCCAGAGCGTGCCAAAGGGAAAGGAAAGCACTTTAATGATGTGCTTTTATTTGGCAAGGCACTGCTCCAGTTAGAAACGCCATGACAGCATGAGAAGGTATTTTAATTACAAGAAATGATATCAATAATTAAGACACAAATGCTTTTAGGTACCATTACAGTGAGGATCCAGAGCAAACCAGCAGCTGGAGAGATGGCAAAACAAACTCAGACTGTTCCATGCCCAGCTCTGCCCAGCAATCAGAAGAGAACTGGACAGAGCCACAAAACCAAAGCGTGCTGGGTTCTGCCAAGCAGAGGTGGCACAGTCCCTTCTCCTGCCCATCCCTGGCACTGCTTGGAACCAGAGGGCTGGCAGTGGTAGCACGGCCAGGCACTTCTCAGGAGCGCTGGCCAGCAGCTCTGCTGCTGCATGAAGCCGTTTGAGACCCTTTGGGCGGCCCTGATTTCCACCACCTGTCCTGCCCACGTCCCCAGGCGGTGTCCATCCCTCCGTTGGCACCTGTGCCACCCCCTGGCAGAGGAGGTCAGGACACTTGGTCCCACGGGTTCCTTTGGCCTCAGAGCCTCTGCACCGTGGAAAATGCTGCAGGTGCATCCAGCAGATCACCCAGGCCTGCAGCCTGCTCTGCCCCAGCCTCTTGGCAGCGCTGACTGCCTGTCCCCAGGACCAGCAGTGAAGGCAGCAGTGAAAGGCAGTGAAAAGCCTTCAACTGCCCAGCCCTTGGTTCTTCAAGGAGGCTTCGAGAATAATTGTTTTATGGAAAGGGTGCTCAGGCCTTCGAGCTGCCCAGAGAGGTTTGCAGTGCCCATCCCTGGAGGTGCCCAAGGAGTTCCTGGAGGTGGCACGCAGAGCTCTGGGGCAGGGTGGGGATGGGGCTCAGCTGGGACTCGGTGGCTGAGAGAGATTTTCCAGCCTCAGGGATGGATTCTGGGATCCTGTGGTTTCTCCTGGCCTTCAGCAGGAACACGGGCTGTGCCCAGGGGCATCCTGAGGCAGAGCCACCTCCCAGTGCTGCCAGTGGCCCAGCCCCAGTGAGCCTCCTCCAGGGGGACTGGGGGGTGTCATACCTGCACCGTTTTTCTGCATGAAACTAAGTTAGATCCCCACTCCAACTGGTGCCTGAGTTCTGTTATTAATTATAGCAGCAGCTCGAGTCACACTCATTAGCTGAATGAGCAATAACACACGTTAAGCCTCTATCTGTTGATAATATTCTCCAATGGATCGGGGATGTGTCATTTGACACTGATAAACTAGGCAATATTATGAGCTGAATGTCTGAAATGCTACACAGATGGGGAATATATTAATTTAAGAAAATGTTATTAAGTGTTTAAGGAGTGTAATTATGAGCAGCCTTCTCGTTTGACACCTGTGTGCAGTCTTTCCTTGAGAGATAAAGAAGGAGCAATGAGAACTGGAAACAAGCCTTCAAATCTCTCAGGTTTTTTTTCTCTTTTTAAGTTCCTGCCAAATTAATTACTTTTGAGACACAACCAATATTGTAAAGAAGTTTTGACTGAAAACAATACCAGTACGCAGCCCCTAGAAATCTTCCTTTAAATACATTTATTTGGCAATACGAGACAATTTCTGAGAAACACCGGCTCTGCAGCGTGTGACAGGGACAAGTTGCCCACGAGCCAGAAAAGTTCCCAGCAGCACAGACAGCCACCAGCCTGGGACTGTGCCAGGGCACCCTGCCAGCCCTGGTCAGCTGCAGAATTCACTGGAATTGGTGGGGAGAGCAGGGAAAACTAATTTTATTATATTGTAGACAGTTCAAAGTTAATTGTTGAATTCCAAATCAAAGAAGAGAAGGCTCCAGGGAAACCTGAAAGACCTTTCCTGAAGTGCCTGAAGAGGCTTCAGGATTGCAGCAGAGGGAAGAGGGCCCTTTGGAAGAGGGCCTGGACTGCCAGGACCCCGGGAATGGCTCCCAGTGCCAGAGGGCAGGGATGGGTGGGAGATTGGGAACTGGGAATTGCTGGCTGGGCTGGAATTCCCAGAGCAGCTGTGGCTGCCCCTGAATCCCTGGCAGTGCCCAAGGCCAGGCTGGACCCTGGGACCCCCTGGGACAGTGGGAGGGGTCCCTGCCATGGCAGGGGGGCACTGGGGGGGGAATTGAGGTCCCTCCCAGCCCAAACCATTCTGTGATTCTCTGAAATTACTCACTGGACAGAGGGGGACAGGCGCTCCCTGAGCGTGTTCTCACGATGGGCAGTGAGGGTGGATGGGTCTGCCTGGGTGCCAGTGCCTGGATGGGCAGGGTCGGGTGGCTTTGCAAAGCCTGGAGGCTGGTGCTGTGCCAGCAATGTGCCTGGCAGTGCCCAGGGCATCTCCCACGTGTCTCCTGAAGGCAGCAGCTGCCCTGCACCCTCCTGCTCTGCCTGGGCCTCCCCAGCACCCCACGGAACCAGCTGGGAAGAGCCGGAGCAGCTCACTGCACTGCACACAGCCAGCGCCCTCTGAAAGTTAATAACCGAGGCACCGCAGCACTGCCCGTCTCCTCAGCCCCACTGTGATGGCTTGGCACTGCTGGACACATGGTGGCACAGCAGGATCCAGACAGGGCTGTGCTGGGACCCTGAGGAGCTGCACGTGGGTCTGCCCCGAGCTGCTGCTGTCCCGCAGAGTAAACATGCAGTGGAGCCCTGGGCTGGGGTGAGAGGACACCGAAATGCAGCCCAGGGAGAGCTGCTGCTGTCCTGCAGAGTAAACATGCAGCAGAGCCCTGGGCTGGGGTGAGAGGACACCGAAATGCAGCCCAGGGAGAGCTGCTGGATGCTGGACACAGAGCTCTCACTGCCGGGATGTCAATGCCCATGAAGTTAAAATAGGATCCCCCTGCCATCCCCCCCCGGGCTCCTGAGGAGCTCAAGAGGAGATTCATGTTCACAGCAAAGTCTTCTGTAAACAGGAAAAGCATTTTGTGGAAACTGGCAGCCCGGACACGCTCCATGTAATGCTGCTGCAGAAATCCTTGGAGGAATTTCATCTGGAATAATGTATGAGCCTGAGCAGGGGAAATATCAGACAGAAACTGATGGCAGCTGGGTAAAAAATGACAAGAGAGTGGAGGGAGGGTTTTAGAAGGGATAGGGAAAGGTTTCTGCCTTGTTCAGCATAGGAAAAGCGGTTGAATTGAGGATATGACTGAGAGCTGCAAAGACACCAGGAACAGCCATGAGGGGAAGGACAGAACTATTGGAGCAAGAAGGGCAGCTGGGAGGAAAACCCCAAAGAGGCAGAGGCTCATGCTGCAGCTCCCTGGAAACCAAGTGTTTCCATCCTCACAGCGTCCCCTTCTGCAGCCAGTACCAGCACTGCTCGACCTAAGGATGCACCCAAGGTTCTCTGCCCAAACTGTTTCATTTATGAGAACCTAGGCTAAAACTGGCAGATTTTGCAAGCTGTTTATAGCTCTTCACAGAAAAATCCTACCCTTAGCACATTTCATTTTCAATGCAATGTTCTCTTTCATGTTAAGATTCTTAAATATCAGTATAACTTGTATAATGGTGCCTGCTACCATTGTTAAAAATAAACTGCAAGTTTAAAAACAGAAAATAAATTTATATATTTAATAGCACCGAATTATCACCATAAATGTCCCTTATCATTTTTATTAGCTCTTTTGGAGCCCTGTGTTTCCCTGCTCTGTTTTCTAAGCAGCAGGAGGAGGTTCAGTGTGTCCCCTGCTGAGGTGAGCCGAGGCTCTGCCCTGCACATCCTTGCTGCAAGAGCCTCCAGTGTCCCTGGGAATCCTGCTGGGAGGGACACAGACCTTCAGCACTCGGTTTTAATTTGGCTGGTTTTACGCACGGGAGGATCTCCCTCTGTTTGACAAACACCAGCCCCCAGGTTCTCCAGCAGCAGGCAGTTCCATTTATAGCCTGTCCAAAAACAGGGAGAAAATGGAGCGCAGGATTTCATTCCACTGGAACAGTTAAAATGTAGGAAATAGTGAGTTCATTTGTAGGCTTGAATTTGCAGTCAAGGGTGCTGAGCTCTGCTGTTCTTTCCTTGTCCTTGGAGGGTAATGACGGGCAAGTAGAGGGGGCACAAGGACATTTTAGCCCCGGACTTTTCAGCAGCTGGTATTCAAAACCAGTGGTTTCTTCTCTCTTTTTCTCCTTATTTGTGTTTCAAACCCATCCTCTATGAAACAAACCACAAAAGAGCCAACATTTCAGCCTTTCCCTCTCCCAGGTGTTAATGGAAAGCAGAAACACTTGGGATGTGCATTTCAATTGGAAGAAGCGACACGATTTTTGTCGAGTTACTTCGTGTCAAGCACATAAATAAACATGTGCATAGAGAAAAGGTTCAATATTTCAACACCGGTTTCGTTTTGCAATCTTCAAGATGCAAATCCAAAACATTTCTGTCAGGGAATTTGGGTGGGAGGATATTGGAAGGATGAAAAATGTGCATTTGCTGAAAAATGCGTCATAGTCAAAATCGCACCGTCTCAAGAAAGCCGTCGTGTCACCTAACAGTTCCTTTGAAACTTCGGGAAAACAATCCAGAGCAAAATCCTTCCAAAGTCACCCTTCCCCAGGCGAGGACAGACCCCCGGCCTGGCTGGAGGCCGCCGGGAGCTGCCCCGCCGTGCCCAGCGCGGCGCCAGCAGCGCCAGAGCTGCCAGGGCACATCCCGGGCACAGCCCCCGGGGCTTTGGGCAGCTCTGCGCCTCGCAGCCCGCTCGGTCTCTGCAGAGCAATTCCCGGCAGTCCCGAGGATGAACCCGGCCACTGCTCGTCTGGATCGATTTGTATTTCCTCTCGAGGAACTGGGAGCTGAAATACAAATTCAAGCTGAATAAAACATGAAAAAAAAAAATCTTTAAAAACTGCCACTGAAGCATGGAAACCTCTTTTCTTGCTGAATTATGCTGGCGGAGTAATGAGAGGGGAGTGCTGGCTCCCAGCTCGCCCACGCACGGCACCCCCGGGGCAAACCCAGGGAGCGGGGCGAGTGAGGGACCCAGGCAGCAGCTGCTGGGTGCCCGGGCTGCCTGTGAGCCCTTCCAGAGCCAGCCCGCACTGCTGGGACACGGCGGGGCCCTGCAGCCGCTGCAAGGCCACCCCTGGCCCAGCACGGGCAGCGCCAGGGGTAAAGGGCACAGGGGACAGGAGAGGGGACAGTGCACAGGAGACAGGGGACAGGAGAGGGGACAGGGCAGGGCACAGGGGACAGGGGACAGGAGAGGGGACAGCACACAGGGGACAGGAGAGGGGACAGGGCAGGGCAGGACACAGGGCACAGGGCACAGGGGACAGGAGAGGGGACAGGGCAGGGCAGGGCGGGGTGGGTGCTGCGAGCATTCCTCACCCCTGGCACTCGCAGGCGCCCGCCTGCAGCCCTGCTCACAGGGACGGGGTGCATGGGTGCCAGACACAGCCCTGCACACTCTGAATTGCTCATTTTGTGCTGAGCAGCTGTTGGCTGTGCTACAAACTCCTGTCAGGGGCTGGGGCAGAGTGGGAAGGGCACCGCGAGACTCCTTTCTCCAGGCTGAGTCCCAGCGCAGCTCCCTCAGCCCCGCCTTGGATGGCTTCCTCTCTGCACGCTTCCCTGGACATCTCTGGTGCCTCCGGAGCCTCCTGGTGTGGGGTCCGTGCCCCACGCGGGCGGGTCGGGCCAGGAGCGAGGTGCTGGGCAGCACCCCGAGCAGGCAGCACAAAGTGTACACAAGGATACTGAGCAAAAGGCAACAGCACTGAAATAAATGGCAGGCGCAATTGCTCTACTTTATTAGATGCTGACAAGAGAACATAAATCCCTATCTGCAAAAATCGGTTATGTGCATTTGGACAACTGAATAAGGAGGTCTGAAATATTGTTCTATTTACTTTCACGGCACAGAACCAAGACACTCTTTGTTGCCTCATAAAATGCAGCACAGTGAAGTTAATACCTCTTTGCCAGCAGCTTTTTCCTCCCTCTTGCCAGGGCCAGCCTCCGTTTGCGAGACTGCTCCATCAACCCCCAGCCCGCAGGGGCCTCAGGTTTATGACAGCGTTCCCCTGAGCCAGGGCTGAAATAAATGCAGGTTCTGTGTCTCCTGCACGGGCTGCCCCGCAGCCAAGGGCACAGAGGTCACTTCAAAGCACTAACCTGACCTGGGGACTGCTCCTGCCCCAGAGCAGCGAAAG
This sequence comes from Regulus satrapa, assembly GCA_013396955.1. Classification (NCBI taxonomy): domain Eukaryota; kingdom Metazoa; phylum Chordata; class Aves; order Passeriformes; family Regulidae; genus Regulus; species Regulus satrapa. The sequence goes on along the minus strand of VWZN01005439.1, from coordinate 64,698 downwards.
GAGCTGCTGGAAAAGACAGGGGTGATGTGCACCTCCAGGGTGACAGGGGGAAAAGAGCCTCCATCCATGGGGGCTTAGCTGAGAAAAAATTCACCCGTATTTGTGGTTGTTCTGGCTAGAGAAAAGGAGGCTCAGGAGGGACCAAGTAGCTCTGAACAATACCCTGAAAAGAGGGGAAAGCCAGGGGGATCAGGCTGTGCTCCAGGGAACAGGGACAGGAGGAGAGAGAAAGGCCTCAGGCCAGGCCAGCGGAGGCTCAGAGTGGACAGCAGCAGGAATTTCCCTATGGAAAGAATGGTCAGGGTTTCAAAGTACCCAGAGAGACACCCTAACCCATAACCCATAACCCATAACCCATAACCCATAACCCATAACCTAACCATAACCCAACACCTAAATGCAAGCCTAAACCTCACCTTAAATGTAAAACAAACAGAAATCCCAACCACACCCTAACCTTAAACCTAACCCTCAGTCTAACCCTAAACCTAACCCTAAAACTGACACTAACCCTAAGCCCAACCCTAAACCTAACCCTAACCCTAACTTTAAACCTACCCTAACAATAACTGTAACCTTATCCCCAAAACTAACCCAAAACCAAACCATAACCCTAACCCTAAATATGCTAGAGGTGATCCTAGCCCTAAAACTAACAATAACCCAACAGCAAACACTGAGCCTAACTGAAATCCTAACCTTAACCCTAACCCTAGCCCTAGCCCTAACCCTAATCCTAATCCTAATGCTTACCCTTACCCTAGTCCTGACTAACCCTTTAACCCGAACCCTTACCCTAATCCGTAATCCTCCCTTCCCTGGTGCTGTCCAAGGAATTCCTGGAGGTGGCACTCAGATCTCTGGGGACAAGGCAGGCATGGGGCAGAGCTGGCACTCTGCGGGCTGGGAGGGGTTTCCCCTGAGCTGAAAGGGTTCTGTGATTCTTTGTTTTTTGCCCTCCCGCACTGCTGGCGATTGCGCCTTCGCTGCAGCACAGAGATAAGTGGCAGAGGCTGCAGCGCTCTGGATTTAGGCCCTGCCTATCTTTGTTTTTCAACCCAGTTATTCAACACAGCTATTTTTGGGAAGCCCTTGGGACAGACTCAGGCTGCAAATTCAACAGTAGAGTCACACAAACGTGTCCCACTTGTCTCACCCGGGAGCCAGCACCGAGGAGCACTCGCGTGTAACTCAGAATCAATGATTTATTCAGCATAAGTGATTTATTTTATTCTGCTCCTTTAATAGCCAAAAGCAAAACTTTCTGTCTTCAGAGGTACTCAGCTCAGTGGTGGGGTTGGTTTTTTTCAAATACAAATAATCCCGAAGTGTTGCTTGCTGACAAGACAGGACACAATGCATGACGCTCCCTTCGTTCCACACTGGGGCAGACAATCAAAGGGGCCCAAATTTGTTTTCCAAGCGCTTCATGCGAGGCGATGTTCGCTCACGTTTCCTTGGTATGCAAACATTAAATAGCAGGCACTTGGCAAATTAAAATATTTATGAAGTTCCAGCTCTGAAATGGAAAGCAGGTATGTCTTTCTGCTGTGCCTTTAGGAAAAAGCTCAAGCTGATCCAGACGTTATGGGAAGAATTGAGCTTCTGCTGGAGGCTCTGCCCCTCCATCCGGGCACAAAGCTCCTGCAGCTCCTGGATTTTGTAAACCTTCACTCATCAGTTTTCATTGATTCTTGTGGGCACAGCGCATAGCCAGCACTTCCCAAACCTCCAAATTGCTACCTCATTAGCAGCTCAGCATGTTGTGCCTCGTGCATACCAAATGAGGTGGCATGCCTGTGCATCACACCTCCTTCCCATAAATTTCCATAGAAACATTAAAAGCACAGTTATTCTTTTGGTAGATTTTCTCCGTTGTTGTCTGTCCCCACTCGTTACAGTAGCTGGGTGATTAAAGGGTGCCCACATTCCTAATTTTTTTCTTTCAGCTGAGTTTCAGCAGTGTCAGATCTTTAAGCACAACTGACATACAGAGAGAGACCACAGAAGGTGGAAAAGACAGTCTGAGAGAAAAACCAAAATAATGAAATTTTCTCAATTAAAATGCTCCCCCTGAGATGAAGGCACCGCAGGGATGAAATCCTTCAGCTCTGTTTTCAAGGCTTGGGAGCTGTGCAGGAGCTCAGGGTCACACACTTCAGGTTAAGGTGTGTGGTAGAGAAGATGCCCACAGCAGGAAATGTCTAAAACTGTCTTTTCTTGTTTGTTATTATCCAGAACTCAATCTGACTTCCTCCTTGACATGTTTTCTCAGTGAGCTGAGACTGGCACCTGATTTTAGATAACACAACAGATGCTCCAGAGAGGAGCCAATGTAGAGCAAGGAGTGAGGGGAGAAGAGCTGGGCAAATATGTGATTCTTCTGAAGGAGAATATTGGTGTCCAGCAGGCACTGATTCACCACCAGCAAATCACTAACAACCCCACTTCCCCAGGCAGAGCAAATTCCTACCGCTCCTGGATTTCTCCCTGTGCGCCTCAGGAAAACAGAAACCCTTTTACTGCATCAGGACAACTCATAGGCACTCCTGGAAGAGAGCATTTACCCGAGTGATGAGCACACAGCTCCGAGGGAAGCACCCCCACACCACGGAGTCTCCCAAGGATCCCATCTCCTGCAACTGGAACACAGTCCAGAGGAGAACAGGGTCAGGCTACAGTGCTGAGGACGCAGAGCCTCCCTGGAAGGTGCAGGGGGAAGTCCTAAAGCAGAGATAAACTGACTGTACCCGTAGTGGAATATGAGCTGCCAGTAATGAACTGGCTCCCAGCTCTCCAGCTCCAATGGAAAGCTCATTTGCTTTCTATAATTGGAATTGCCATACTCAATAGCACTCACTGAACCCTTTGTTTTTTAAAGAGAACCCACAATAATTTGTTGCAATACGGCCCCATTGATTCCTGTTTGGAGCTATAGATCAGGTAATTAGACATAATGAAAAGCAGAGAAGGGAGAAGGATGTAAAATTTCTAGAGCTATAGAGGGGTCATCACCTATTGCAGTGCTTGTATTGATTCTCTTCGTTGAACGGAAACCTGGAACTCTTAAGAGCAGCAATAATGGCACTTCAAGTGCTCCTCTCTGTTTCCGAGAGCATGAGAAGGGAAATATTGCTTGGTGCCAGCTCGGCTGTGGCAGAGCACAAGGATGAGCAGGCAGAAGCGGTGCAGGAGGGGCAGCAGGCAGGGCAGGGACGAGAGGGATGCCATCCTTCCAGGACTGCTCTGCTGAGGGATGGATGAAGAAGAGCAGCTGGAGTTGCCTTTTCTCTGTCTTCCTGCTGGCGTGCTGAGATTGACTCATTTCAGCCCTTCTTCAACCTGATTCTGCAGCTGCTCTTGTGCTCCGGCTAGAGGAAGGCAGAGGACAGGAGGAGCAGCTTCAGATCTCTGCCTCTTTCCCTCCATGTTCCCCTCACATCCTGCACCCAGCGCATGGAAAGTGACCCAAGTATTGCCCTGGACCTGGACCTGCTGCCAGGAGTCACTCTTCATCTCTGATACCAGAATCACAGAGCCTGGCATCTGCTCACTTCCCTTCTTGTTTCCTATGCCTTCTCTGCTCCAAAGGAAAAGGCTTGAATCAAGTTTTCACAGCCTGGCTCTTCCACTCGAGTGCTCCAAGCCTCTCTCGGACAGGCTGATCCTCCTGTGTCCCTGCAGCAGGAGGAATAAAACCGAGGGAGGAACAGGGAAGAGCTTCGCAGCCCCTCTCTGCCAGGAGCATTTTCACCATGAAAGATCCAGGAAGGGCAGGGATGGGCAGAGGTGGCAAGCATGTCCTGACAGGGCTGTGACCTCTGAGGGAGCCCTTTGGACACTTGTCCAGCCTCAGGGCTTAAAATGCTCTTTCACTAAAAAGGGTGAGGAAGAATTTCCCCCGAGGCAAGATTTTCCACATTTCTTCCTGAGCATCGCAGCCATGTTCCTCTGCGTGCCCAGCTCTTCCCACGCCTTACACAGGCTTTGCACAGGGTTCTGGGCTGCAGGTACAGCTCTCCTGCCACAGACACTGTGCAGCTGCTGGCCACTGCCCCGTGGTCTCTGGCTGGTGAGGGCAGCCCCTGCAAACAGCTCCGGAGGAAGGAGGTGGCCCATGGGAACACGCTGTGCCCGCTGGGCTGGGCTGCCTGCATGGCTCATCTGCCCACACCTCCAGACCTTGCTGAGGGGCAGAGCTCACAGCCAGAGCTCCCTTGTGCAGGGGAGACCCTGGGTGCCACCGGTGCTGGGGAACAGGGAGGGTTTTAGGGGCGGGAGAAGAGTTTGGTTATTTGAAAAGGGGCGCAAGACTCTGGGCTTGGGTAAGTGAGAACTGAGAAAACGTGTTTGCATTATTTGGGCAATCAATCATGCAGTTGTAGAATTATAGAAGGGACCTGAAGATCATCCAGTTCCACCCCCCTGCCATGGGCAGGGACGCCTTCCACTATCCCAGGTTGCTCCTGTCGAACCTGGCCTTGAAATGAAAAGCACTCGAGAGCCAGATATGAACAGAAAAGCACTTCAGTAAGTTTGTTCTCCTTGCACAAATTCACAGGGAATTCCTTTGGAAACACTCCCTTCTTCTTACAGGGGAACTCAGTCTGTGTTCATCAAGCACAAAACATCACAAAGTGCTTTAAGCAGTTGAGACATTCAGCGCGAGACTTCACATCGGGAATGCAGGATGTGTGAAACCAGCTCGAAATAGGACAGAAAAAAAAGGAAGAGCTGTTCTATTCCCCAGGGTCTGCTGCCGTGTTCTCAGGCTCTGGAACTTTTCAGCATTTCTAATGTGGAGCATTATAAATATTCATACAGACACTCATGGGCTAAAATTAAATGAGCTCGTCAGGGTTATTTTTAGTATAATGGACGTAGGCAATAAGAAAATCCCCAGGCAGCGGCTGGGTGGGACTGGGGTGACGGCGGTGCCTTTTCCCCGTTGCAGGCAGTGCTGTGCGTTTCATTTCAGGACCTGGAGCGCTGGCGGGCGGCGGGAGCGTGCGGAGAGCGGCAGCGAGCAGCGCTGGGCCCGGCCGTGGCTCCTGTCAGAGGGATGCCACACTCCTGTGCTGACAACACCGGGCTCCTCGGCTGCCGGGAGAGCAGCAGGGAGCTGAAAGAGCCAGGGGACAGGAGCGGGAGCCACGGTGAAGGGGAAATCCCCTGCTGTGGCTGCTGCAGGGCAAGCCACGGTGCAGGGGGGACAGAGGCCTGCAAGGCATTCTTTTCCTGGCTGGAAAATCGGCTTTGAGTTAGTGCTGGGCAAAGGGCAGGGGGGGCTCAGCAGCAGCAGCCCAGAAATGCATCCACTCGGGTCTGGAAAGGGGAAATGTGGAGGGAAATCCCCAAAGCCAGGGCTCTTGGTGCACTGCGGGCGCTGAAGGGCTGCGGGCGTCCGAGGAACGGGCGGCTGGAGCTCACGGGGAGGAGGGCAGCAGGGGCAGCTTCAGGGGAAGGGGATGCACCAGCCTGCAGCTGGAGGGGGCAGAGAGAGGAATGCTTTTCCTGGGGCACTCCTCCCCCTTGGTTCCATTTGTTTAATCTCTCTACAGATAAATCCCTCAGGCCTCTGGCAGCATGGCGGGGCCTTTGCTATGGTGCAGCTCAGCAGCCACGCTTCCATGGAATCCGCCAGGGGTTCTCTCTTCCTGCTGTAGTGCTTTTAGTTTGAATCTTTTACAACCTTCAGAAGCATCTTTGAAGACATGAGCTCCCAGGATGTTTGGGGAAGCTCGCGGCGGGCGGCTGCCTTCTGCAGGTGCTTTGAGGACATGGCCTGGCTCGCCGAGGACAGGCTGGGACTGCCAGGAGCGAGGCACAGGAAGGAGAAGGGGCAAGATCCACCTTCTGCTCCTTTAAGATAGATCCCAAAGCTCAGGCAGAATGAGCACTCCCCACCTCCCCAAAGGCGTGTCTCTCTGTGGGTTGGGTGGGGGTCTGGGGGTGCCCGAGTGCCAGCAGGACACGGAGTGAGGGACACCTGTCCTGTGAGGAGAGGCCAACAGAGCTGGGGTCATCCAGCCTGGGAGAGAAGGCTCTGGGCTGGTCTAACTCAGTCCTTCCAGGCATAAGGGGGCTCCAGGAGAGCTGCAGAGGGACTGGGGACAAGGGATGGAGGGACAGGACACAGGGAATGGCTCCCAGTGCCAGAGGGCAGGGATGGGTGGGAGATTGGGAACTGGGAATTCCTGGCTGAGCTGGAATTCCCAGAGCAGTTGTGGACCCCTGGCAGCGCCCAAGGCCAGGCTGGACACTTGGAGCAGCCTGGGGCAGGAGGATCTCTGGCAGGGCTGGTGCAGGTGACTCTCGAGCCCAGCCCTGGCTTCCCTGAATGCTGCCGAGCCTGGATCACTGCTGCTGCCACTACTGGAATGTCTTTTTTTTTTTTTTTCCCCTGTACCCCACAATTTTCAGTCCCTGAATTTAGCAAACACCTTTCATTTCTGTGTCAAAGCACAGAAGTGCCTTTGCCTTTCAGTTCATGATTCAGGTTTCTTTTTTTTACACAATGCGACATAATGCAATGTGCTGGCTGCAATTATGTACAGTTTGATTGTGTGCTGGTTTGTCACTCAGGGCAATTATTTCTTTTTAATAGTAGTAATTGATACTCTGACTTGCTAAAGATAAGAAATCCAGCAGTAAGCAAAGCCATTTGTCATCGCTGCAGCCTTGATAAATAATAATTGAACTGGCTGCCTGTATTGACAAACAGAAAGGCAGCTCTGATCCAAGGGAAATGTTAAAAACCTAAATTCAGAGTGGTTTTGAGGAAATTCCATTTATCCATAAATAAATCTATCATTTTTTTCTCTTTTTAAAATTTTCCTTCCGATGAGTTTTTTTTACTCAGAAATCCAGTGATATCAGCCCCTGAGCTGATACCGCCGCCCCTGAGCCCCCACGGAGAGCTGAGCAGGCACAGCCAGCTCTGCCCTGAACGGCTTTGGCCTGGTGGCCACAGCTGGGCAGGAGAGGTCCCTGGGCTGCAGGTGTCACACAGGAAACTGGTTCACTTTAGCCTTTTAGTTTTACTTTGTAAATCATCTACTAGAGCTTTAAACAGGCAGTGAGCTTAAACCCCAGAGAGTAAACCAGCCTGCTGTTCCACCAGGTAGAGGCAGCTATTTTTATGCTTAGATTTTGAATTATCAGTGGCTCTGCCATGAGATTTTTCATATTAAAGAATATGCTTTAAAAATGAATTTTCGGAAGACAAGTCACTCCACTTGGCTTGTATTGGGGTTGTCCTCTGTAATGTTTTTAAAAGGCCAGATGAAGTCTCCCGAATTAAACTGCTAGAGGTTTAAAGCTGCTCCTGTTCTAGTTGGCAGATGTGGGGGTTGGAAATCCTGCCCACGGGCACGGGGGCAGTGCTGGGAGCCCCAGCTGTGCTGGGTGTGTCAATCCTGCATGCTCAGCCCTACCTCTGCTGTGGATCTGCTGATCTTAAAAAGGAGCAGTATCTGATGCTATTTTGGGAACGTTATCACACCGAAAGCCTTTCCCCCTGTTTTTATTTATTCATTCATTCATTCCTCCGTGGTGAAAACAGGCTGGGGAGATAAAGCACCCTCGCTGTTCTCTGTTCCTCCCGGGGCAGGGGCAGCCCTGAGAGCTCTTGGGGACAGACCCCACGGTCAAGCTTTGCTCCCTGAGGGGCACTCTGGGCTCCTGGACACATGTACCGTGTTTGGGGCAGCCCAGAAGGGGTGTGCAGGGGTTCCCAGTCCCCTCAGGGCCTCATGGCCAGCAGTTCTCCCTTTCTAGGGGCTCCCATGCCCAGGCTGCTAGGTCAGGAGAGCATCCCTGCCCAGGGGTGGAGCCAGAAGGGCTGGAAGGGCTCAGAAAGCAATCAGACACTTGGGGACACGGCTGAGTGGGCACGGGGCGCTTGGCTGCAGGGTGGGTTTGTTGACCTTGGAGGCCTTTCCAGCTTTGCTGGTCTGTGACGATTCTGTGACTCAGAGCGGTGCAGGGCAGTGCTGCTGGGGCCACGGGAAGCACTTGGAGCACACTGAGGGGACAGGGTGGATTTTGGGATCAGCAACCCATGGCAGAAACTGCTCCAGCACCTCCAGGGCATGGGGGGTCAGTGACTCCCTTTGGACAAGGCATGGAGGGACAGGACACAGGGAATGGCTCCCAGTGCCAGAGGGCAGGGATGGGTGGGAGAGTGGGAACTGGGAATTGCTGGCTGGGCTGGAATTCCCAGAGCAGCTGTGGCTGCCCCTGGATCCTGGCAGTGCCCAAGGCCAGGCTGGAGCCTGGGGCTGGAGCAGCCTGGGACAGTGGGA
>VWZN01005438.1:246678-260850 GCA_013396955.1 Regulus satrapa | reverse complement strand
TCTCCCAATGTCCACCCCCGTCCAGGAGCCTCTCAGAGACCTCCAAACCCCCTCGTTCCCCTCCCCAGGCTTCCCCTTCCCGCTGCAATCGGGAGCACCTGGAGCAGGCGAGGAGCGGCTTCGGGAGCGACGTTCCCGGAGCGCGGCGTGCCCGGCCCGCCCAGCTCGATGGAGCTGGGGATTTGGGCTGCAGCCAGCGAGCTCCTGGCACGGGGCTGGCCCAGCTGGGAGCTCAGAGCTGCCCAGGGAGGTGGGAGAACACCTGGAGGGTGCATGGCACTGCCCGGCATCCCCCCTGCCCAAAGGCTTCAGCACGAGGTGCCCAGGCAGGGGTTAACACCTTCCTCCCACCCTCTACCTTCCCAGCACAGACTTTCTCCTTTTCCCCTCCGTTTTTTCCCCGCTGGGGATGCTCGGGAGGGCTGGAGGCCAAGCTGCTGATCCTGCCAGGCCCGGCAGACAGGTGGGCGAGTTGCTGATGGGGGCACAAGAGCGCTGGGATTCCTTTTTTATTTGCTGATGTACGAAACGAGAGGAGCAGCTCACGCCCTGCGTTGGGCAACGCGCGGGAGGAGACGCTCGGGAAACGGGTCCTGGGCTGTGTCCTGAGGGGTTTGTGTCACGTCCCAGGGGCTCAGCACGGCTCTGAGTGAAGGAAACGGGGCCAGAGCGGCGTTGAGCAGGTCCTGGCCACGCTGGACAAACATTAGCCCACTCCCAGAGGGTTTTAGCCCCAGCCGCGTCTTGCCTGGAAACACCCGGGCACGGCAGCAGAGCCACCACTCAGCATTAAAACTTCTTGGCTTTCATTCAGTGAAAAGTCAAATTATTCCTATTCCAATGCAAATCCGGGAGCGTGCAGGCACTCTGCATACAGGAACTTGAATAATAAATGGGTTTTTTCCTTGGCTTGCCCCACCTCTGCCCACGCCACGGTGGGTCCCAACCTCCGTGGGGGCTTGGAGACCTCCAGCACCCTCAGACAACCCGAGTGGCTCTGGGGGCTGCCACCAGCAGCCCCATTTCCCCACGAACCCCATCCTCTGCTTTGAACTGAGGGGGTAACATGTGTTCAGCAGCCCAAAAGTTTGTTTTAAATAGGCACTCCTTGAATAAGACCTACAAAAATACCCCCATGTCCTGCTGCCGGGCGTGAAACCGCAGCGTGGCAAAGAGGAACCGTCGACTCTACCCAAAAAATTTTTTTAAAAAAAGGTGAAAAATAAAAATAAACACACTTCTGCCTCCTTCACTGTCCTGCTGCCACCGTTGCACAAAGAGAACGGAGGTGGGAGGGAGGGGGCGATGCTGGGGGTGGGGGCTCGTCCCAGGTCTTTGTGTCCGGAGCCCCCCGGGCTCTCCCCAGGTCTGGAGTCCCCCGGGGTTTAAAAAGGCCCGGAGTCCCCTGGGGTCTCTCTCTGTGTCCGGANGTCTCTCTCTGTGTCCCGGAGCCCCCCGGGCTCTCCCCAGGTCCGAAGCCCCCCGGGCGCCTTCCCCCGCTGCGCTCTCGGGGCTTCGGTTACGTCCCCAGGGGAGAGAAAAACATTTGCTTTAAAAACAGGAAAATGTGATTGTCAAACCACAACAATGGGCCGGGAAGAGGCCGCGGCGGCTCCGAATTTCGCTCCAAAACACCCAAGCCAGTGACTCAAAGTTTCTGCACCGAGCCCGGGTGGCCCCGCGCCCCCTCCCGGCCCCGGCCGGGACTCGGTGGCCTCCAGCGAGCCTCTAATAAAGGTTTCCCCAAATCCCCCCTCCCCGAGGTGGATTTCTGTGCCCCGTGGGGGTTTGCAGGCACAGAAAAAAGAAAAACCAAAAAAAAAACTGGTGGACTCCTCTCTGCACCTTCAGCCCGACTTGGAGAGGCTTTTCCCAAGGGCAGGGAGCGACAGGACCGGGGAAATGACTTCACACTGGCAGGGAGTGGATTTTTAGATGGGTTATTAGGGAGAAATTCCTCCCTGTGAGGACCTGGCACAGGGTGCGCAGAGAAGCTGGGGCTGCCCTGGGATCCCTGCAGTGTCCAAGGGATTTTTAGGGTTTTTTTTTTTTAATAGATTTCTGCCTTTTTAATATAACCTAAAAGCAGCTCCCACATGGCAAAGCCAGGGAAGTCCATCGCACCTGCACACTGAGCACTCCCTTCTCTTCCTCACCATTTTCCTTAGAGCTCAGGCCAAGCAGTTTCACTGAAAGGAGTTGTAGAAGCTTTGAAAATGTCACTAGAAATCGTTTCTTTCCCTTTATTTAAAGCCCAGAGGGTTTGTAGGCAGAGAAGGGAAATAGAACTAGCAAAATTCTGTTTTCCTAAACAGCAGGAGAACGGACAAAAGCATCTGGCACGCTCTGGGCACTGCTCTGAGCTGCTGGCATCAGAGGCTGTCACCCGCCAGGTGTGACACAACCTCCTTGGCCACCTCCAGAGTCCCCCCCAGGTCCCTGCCACATCTCCTGCGCTTTGAAACGGGAGGAAGGAGGGGATGAAAGAGGAGATTTGGCTGCAGCTCCTCTGCTCCTCCCAATCAGGGCTGTGATGGACCCTAATTTGCACTAATTGCTGGCCGCCATCAGGTCCCCATCTGCTGCTGTTCCCACCTGGAGGTGTTTCCTCGTCCTGGAAGCAGCTGTAGGAGCCCTGGGATTGAAAGTTTTCTTGTCACAGTCTAGGAAGTGCCTCTCCTTCCTCCCCTGAGCATCCCGGGACAGGCTCAGTTCTCCTCGTGCTGTGTCCTCCCCTCTCCTCCCTTTCCCTCACTGTCCTCAAAAACCCAAAGACCAAAACCCAAACCGGTCCAGAGAACCCAAACCAGCTGGGTTGAGCTGGAACTTCCCAGGACGGGGCGTGGGAGCGTTTCGCCGGTTTCAGCGCTTTTGAGATGGGACAAAACTCAACAAATCCTTCCTTCCATCCTCCCCAAGCCGCCCTCCTCAGTCCTGGCGCCATTTCCCAACCCGTCCACAGCAAGAGAGCCAGGGAGTGCCAGGGGGTGGCGAGGGAAGGGCCAGAAGCTGGAGCACTCCCCTTGGGGTGGAGGAACAGAGGTGCCACCCACGTCCCAGCTCCAGGGGTCCCCCGGGCGAGGGGAGCTGGGTGAGGAGGCTGTCACGGATGTGTGGTGAGAAACCGACGGTGACAATGAGCAACAGCCCTGTCACCCGTCCCCTCCTGGCTGGTGTCACCCAGATTTCCGTGCCCAGCCCTTCGCTGTCCCTCAGAGCATCTCACAGCTGCCTAAAACACCTGAGGCTGGACCGGCCGAGGGCACGGGGACGTTGGGCAGTGCAGGCAGGAGCCCTCGGGAGCAGCACCAGACACAAATTTGTCCATGGCAGGGGTGGAACTGGGCGATCTTTGAGGTCCCTTCCAAGCCAAACTCTCCTGTGATGAAGGTTCCTCAATCCCTGCGTGCTCTGGGCAGGCTCTGGGCAGGGTGGGAGCGGCCGTGTCCCCTGGCCAGCACCAGCCAAGCCCTCGGGCAGGCAGCAGAAGGAGCGAGCACCACCCCAAGGAGCGTCCAGAGCCTCCTCCAAACCATTCGCTCCCCTCCACCTCCACACCAGAGCAGCTCGAGCCTGGAGATGCCCAAGGCCCCGGGCAGCGCTGGAGAGCAGGACAGAGATGCTCAGCAGGGAGCAGAGGACAAAGAGAACTCCCCAGAGACAGCTGAACACAGGATGGGCCGGAGGAAAGAGCCCAGAGAGGGTCCCCAGAGACAGCTGAACACAGGATGGGCCGGAGGAAAGAGCCCAGAGAGGGTCCCCAGAGACATCTGAACACAGGATGGGCCGGAGGAAAGGAGCCTGGAGAAGAATCCCCAGAGATATTTAAACATTAAAGATGGGTTGGGGGAAAGGAGCCTGGAGAGAAGTCCTCAGAGACATCTGAATACAAGATGGGTTGGACAAGGGGAGCCTGGAGAAGNGGCAGCGCTGGAGAGCAGGACAGAGATGCTCAGCAGGGAGCAGAGGACAAAGAGAACTCACCAGAGACAGCTGAACACAGGATGGGCTGGAGGAAAGGAGCCTGGAGAAGAATCCCCAGAGATATTTAAACACAAGAGATGGGTTGGGGGAAAGGAGCCTCGAGAAGACTCCCCAGAGATATTTAAACACAAGAGATGGGTTGGAGGAAAGAGCCCAGAGAGGAGTCCCCAGAGACATCTGAATACAAGATGGGCTGGACAAGGGGAGCCTGGAGAAGACTCCCCAGAGATATCTGAACACAGGATGGGCTGGAAGGAAGGAGCCTGGAGAAGACTCCCCAGAGATATTTAAACACAAGAGATGGGTTGGGGGAAAGGAGCCTCGAGAAGACTCCGCAGAGATATTTAAACACAAGAGATGGGTTGGAGGAAAGAGCCCAGAGAGGAGTCCCCAGAGACATCTGAACACAAGAAGGGCCGCACGAGGGGAGCTGGACAGGACAGGTGGCTGTGGGTACCTTTGTTGTCGTCGCTCATGGGCCCGCTCGGAGCCCTTGAGGCTCCCGGCGCTCTCCCGGCGCACGTGGTGGTCCCCGGGCAGAGCCACTCTCTGGTGTGGTCTGTGCCGTGTGTGGCGAGGAGCCCGAGCCCCGCTCTCGAGTTTTTCTCCTCGGCACAATTATTTCCATGCCTGGTTTCAGAATGACGGGCCCTGGCGCGGGCTGCCCTCGCTCGCTGCACCGGCGGCTTTATCTCGCATCCTTTTCGTTTTACTCTCGCACACCCAGCTGGGGACCGACTGCTTTTCAAAATAAAATGAAGCTGCCAGAAGCTCCTGGGGCTCCACCAGCCTTTTGCAAACACTTGGAGCTGCCACAGAAAATAAAATTTAAAAAAAAAAAATGGGTTGTTTCCATGAAAGCTCCTGCTGGCACGATTGGCCACCCGGGGATTCCCGGACAATGAAAATCCTGGGAGCAGAGGCAGAAGATGCCCGGTTTAACATCTGGGTGGTTGTGGGGAGGCTAAAATTGGAGCAGCCTTGGAGCCACCCACGCTCACCCAGGAAGGGAAAAATCCTTCAGTTGGAGAAGTTCAGCTCGGATTTCCCACAGGCACCACCCCGGCCAGGAGTGGTTCCCATTCCTGAGATCACAGAAGGAGAAAGGGGTCACCGTCCCCCCAGTTCTGCAGAGATGGGTGTAAATGTTTCCTCAAGGGCTGGAAAAGAGCAGGAGCTGCCCCAACTCTCCTTGCTGGAGGAGAAGAACCTGGCAGGACCCCGCGGTTCAGACAATGGGGCGGTTTCTGTCCCCCACCACGCCGGTGGAAATTGATTTTTCCTCCCCTGTAATTGCCCTTCTGTTCGCAAACTCTGATGCCTGCTTTTAGTCCACACGACTTTTAGTTTAGGTTAAAGGCAAATGGCAAACCAGGAGAGAGCCCAAGTGAAGCTGCCACGAGGCACAAGACTCATTTGTCTCCCCTGCCTTGAAATGGATTCACTCCCACTCAGGGTCCCCAGGAAGGACCTGCACTGGAAGTGGTCCCAGGGCCATAAAGTCCAGGGCTGATCTCTACGGTGCCAAATTGCCCCCAGCAGTCCATCCCTGAATCCCATTCCTGGAGTATTCCCCCACTGCTGCCTTTATTGCTCCAGCTGTGACCCGGAGCAGGAGGAATTAAAGGCACAAACAGTGACGGAGCCGCTCTTATTCTGGGGGGTAAAACTCGCAGGGAAAAGCGCCCGGTCCTTGTGCGAAGGGAGACCCAAATCCAACCCCACCTCTGAGAGAACTCAGGGGTTCATTCTCATAGTGAGGCAACCTGAGCTGCGAAATTTTTCCTTCGTTTTTACATCTCCAGGTCCACGAGCGGCGGATGAAAGAAACAGAAACAACAACAACAACAACAAAAAAAAGGTTTAAAGAAACGTAGGGTCAAATTATCTTCTTATGCAACACCACTGGCAACCTAGAAAATCTAAAGCTGCAGGACATAAATCAACCACCAACTGCCTGGGGTTAAAGAGAAGCTTCCTCTGGTAACAACCTATTGCATAAGTGCCTTAACGGGAGCTCCTGCCCTCCGAAATCTCTGTGCAGAAGGGGTCCCTGGGCTGCAGGGCTGCCTCGGGAGGATCCTTGCTGTGCCCTTTTGCTCTGACCCAGCTTTTGTCTCTTACTCCAGCCCACGAGCGTTGGGGAGAGGCACAAAGGAGCAGCAAAGCTCAGCTCAAGCCAAACTCTGAACCCTGCACCGAGGACCAAACCGAGACAGGGGAAGTTTGGGTTTGATATTTGAAAGAAATTCCTCCACACGAGAGACAACAGGCCCTGGCACAGGGTGCCCAGAGCAGCTGTGGGTGCCCTGGATCCCTGGCAGTGCCCGAGGCCAGGCTGGGCAGGGCTGGGAGCAGCCTGGGGCAGGGGAAGGTGTCCCTGCCACGGCAGGGATGGCACTGGGTGAGTTTAAGCTTCCTCCCAACCCAAACCATTCCATGATCCTCTGACTTTAGCACCTTCCCCTTTGCAGCCCCGACTCAGGTCCTGGAAAATTTCAGCCTCCCTGGTGCTGCCCACGACTACGCGCATCCACCCGGCCACTGGACACCAGCTCCAGGTCCAGATCTGCCCAGCAAAGTCCCCATCCCCGCTCCTGCCTCCCTTCCCAGCCCTTCAATGAGCTCAACTGATTCCCCTCAGCCGTTTTCTGCCTCCAACTCCCATTATTATTCCTGTTTTAACCCTCCCCTCCCATAAATCAGACAGGAATCACTGCGGGGAGCAGCCAGCAGCACGGGGAGCACCAAGCTGTGCCAAAAAAAGGCCCCGGCGGGGCGGGGGGGGTGTGTAAGGCTGGAATGGGGGTCCGAGCGGCCGGAGCCGCCGCGCCGTTTGTTTGGTGGCTGTTCTGCCACGGTTATTTTTAGCCGGTGACGCCCGGGGTATTTCGCTTCAGGACGTCCGGGCTGAGCCTCTTTCTGGGAATCCCACGTTCTCTAATTGTAAACAGCCCCATTCAGTCGCTCTGAGCGAGAGAGGCCCCGGCTTGTGTCAGGTGTGAGTCAAACAGGAAACTGCTGCTGCTGCTGCTGCTGCTGCTGAGCAGGCGAGTGTGGGGCTCAAGGTGAAAAAGTGGCCTGGGTGAACTGGCAGCACCCACAGCCCTGCCCCAGGCACTGACCCGGCGCTCAGGATGCTGCCCAAGCCACGGTTTGGGGTTTGGAGCCCTCACAGCTCCTCCTCGGCCGGGTTCCTGCAGGGCCCAGCTGTGCCACCCCCTCTGAAAGACAAAAGTTTGGCAGATTCCGGGGCCCCAGCTGCTGCTTTTGGATGCGCTGACAACGGTGGGAAAAGGGCTCTGAGGCGTCAGAAAGCTCCAGCCCAGGTTGGACAGGGCTTGGAGCAGTCTGGGATGGTGGAACCATGGCAGGGATGAGCTTTGAGGTCCCTCCCGACCCAAACCATTCCATGGCTGGGACAGGAGAGATGAACAGCGGAGAGCAAAGGGTTGGGAGAGGGCAGGAGGCTGCAAAGCACCCGAGTCTGGGGGGAACACGAGTTCCTTGGAGCATCCAGAGGGACCGTGACTGCCAGGACGCCTCGGCAGCAGCGCAGGGTGTGCCCGTCTCTTATCTGACTCGTTTCAGTGTCTCAGGGGAAACCCTGGCACTGATAAACAGCTCCTGCTCCCTGCCTCCACCTTTACCAACCGAAATCTGGAGTCTATTTTTAAGCACTGCAAGGAGGGGGAGGCTGCAGCAGGGCGAGGGCACCGTGGGGACAGGAGGGTGGCACTGCCAGCCCCGCTCTGGAGCCCGAGCTGGCTCCAAAGGTGATCCAGCTGTGGCACTGCCAAGTTCTCAGGCAAAGGGAGACCAGAACAAGCCCTGGTACCCCACAGGGCTGTACAAAACCGACTTTTCATTTCCCAGCACGTGCCCCAAACCTGACCCTGGCCAAACAAAGGCTGCCTTGAACAGCAGCGCCCCATCCCTGCCACGGGACGACACCTGAGGTTTCCTTTCCAAACCGTCTGTGAGGGTTTGGTCCCACCAGCTCTGGGACAGCTTTTTCCAGCTTTAGGAAAACCTCTGTGGCCAGGACTCCCAAATATCTCTGGATTTCTCTCGGCACATCACGGTCCCTCCAAAGGCAGTGTGGGCCCCAGCTGGGCTGTGAGCAGGGTTGGATTCTCCCACTGCTCCAGGCATAAGGCCCTGGGTACCTTTTCCTCCTGTTCCTGCCTCTGCTCTGCTCCTCACACAAATTCTCTGTTTCTCCCCAAAATGCTTCAGGTCACATAGTGATGGCTTGGGCTGGAAGGGACCTTCAAGCTCCCGTTTCCCCCCTGCCATGGCAGGGACACCTTCCCCTGCCCCAGGCTGTTCCCAGCCCTGCCCAGCCTGGCCTCGGGCACTGCCAGGGATCCAGGGCACCCGCAGCTGCTCTGGACACCCTCACAGGGGGGAGTTTAAAGAGGGAGATCCCCTCGGGGTGCTCCAGCCCACGGCAGAAAGCTCCTCAGGAGACACAAACGAGCCCCGTGACCCCGAGGAGCAGGTCCCCCCTTCCCCTGCTGGGGGTCTCAGCCGTGACCGGGGGGGTTCTGCCGGGTTCCTGCTCCGGCTGTTTCTGCTCCATTGCAGAGATGTGCCATAAAACCTTCATTTCCTGACACACATGGGACGAGGCCAAGGGGTCGTGTTTTGGACAACCTGGCTTTTCCATGGCAACCGGCGGTGATGTCAGCGCCGTGCAATGATCCGGAGGGGCCTGGGGAACCGGAGAGCTCTCCAGGAATGGGGCAGGAGAGGGGGCTCAGCTGCTTGAGGGGGGACACGCTTTGCACGAGAGCAGCCCGAGCAAAGTTTTCCTTGGATGGCTCCGAGCACAAATCGTGGCCCAGCCGCAGCGGGGCTGGAGCAGCTGCAGCTGGGAGCGTCCTGTCCTCTTCCCTCCTCCTCCTCCTGCAGCTCCCAGCCCTCCCTCTGTGCATCCCCAGCGCTTCCATCGCCCTGCAGCCAAGCGGCCCCAGCCAGCTGCTCTTGCACAACTCTGGCTAAAGCCTCGGACCGTCTCCTCTGCTGGCCATCCTCTCTCCTCACCGTGCCCTCTCCCTGCAGGGGATTTGCAGGGTTTGGGGGCTCTGAGCGGCTCTGCTCCCCCTTTCCCCTCCCTGCTTTGTTCCTGCGGGTGCTGCTTCTTCCCATGACAAACCCCCCTGCCCACAGGGGAGCCCCCTTTACAACAGCCAGATAATTAAAACCTCGGGCCGAGAAGTTCTTTCTGCTCGTGGTCACATCTGCTGCCCCGGGGCTCCCACGGCTCTCGTGTCCGTCTGTCTGTCCGGGCTTCCTGTGGCTGGAGCCATCTGATACTGCAGCTCTTCACCTCCGGGCACGGTGCTGAGTGAGAGCCTGTCTGGCTTTGCTGCTGGAGGATAAACACGCTGAGTAACACCAGCCCCGTGTGCCGGGAGCTGCCGAGGAGCCGCGGCTCTGCCTGGCTGGGATCTGATGGGAAAACCTGAGCCTGTCTTTTCCACCCCGGGAACGCCCACACAGGTGCGAGACCTCGGCTCGAACACCGTCCCCGACTCCTCGCCGATGTTTTGTGGGGCTGCCCTGGGCACATGGGTGGAAGGGACCTTAAAACCCACCCCATCCTACCCCTCCCGTCATCCCAGGTTGCTCCAAGCCCTGTCCAACCTGGCCTTGAATGCTCCCAGGGATGGGGCAACCACATCCTGGGCCAGGGCAACCTGTGCCAGGGCCTCACCACCCCTCACAGGGAGGAATTCCTTCCCAATGCCCCCTCTAACCCTGCCCTCTGGCACTTTAAAGCCACTGCTCCTTGTCCTGGCACTCCAGGTCTCTCTCCAGCTTTCCTGAAGCTCCTTAAGTCGCTGGAAGGCCACAGTGAGGCCACCCCAAATAATTTCTTTTCCAGGCTGAACAATCCAAATTCTGCCCGAAGCACAGCAAGGACAAAAGCGGGTAAAGCTGGCAGGGGTGGCCCAGGTGTGGTTTAACCCCTTGTCCTGCCCCGAGTCTCCATGTGACATCAGGTTTGAATCACCCGGGACAAGCACACCTTCCTGGGCAGCGTTCCCCCGAAAAAACCCAACCAAAACTTCAAGGTGAACCAACCAGCTTCTCAACAGGACCAAAAGATCTGAGGCCAAACGGACCCATTTTCGTCAAAGCGCATCCCCACCCTGCTGAGAGCCGACTCCGGGCTCTCCTCACATCCTTCCCACAGGGACCCAACGCCACCAGCGCCGCTCACAGGGGGAAGGGGGAAAAAAAAAGAAGAAAACAAACCAAAACAACACCACGTAAAACATTCCAAAAATGCTGCAAAAGTGGCCACTCAGCAGAGCGAGGTTTCCTGCGCAGTGAGAGTTGGCCGGGGACAGAACAGGAAATCACTGCTTCCTGCCTGCAGAGGAAGCGCCTATCTCATGCCCGTGATCAAAAACAAACAGCACTTCAATTAAACAAACAAAGGACCAAAAAACTTCAACAGCTCCAGCCTGGGCCGGCTCCAGCCGCAGGGAAACGCGTCCAAAAATAAGAGGCTTGCAACCTTGAGAGAGGCCTTCGTGCTCTTCCCCTCGCTGCGCGGGCAGCCGCAGGCACCTCCAGGCTGGGATGCCACCGCGGGGATGATTTGGGAAGGAGCATGTCTGTCTGTCCATCCATCCCTCCCTGTGTCTGTCCATCCATCCGTCAATCCATGTGTCCAGTCCGTCCATCCATCCATCCATCCATCCGTCCATCCATCCCTCCCTTCCTGTGTTTGTCCATCCATCATCCGTCCATCATCCTTGTGTCTGTCTGCCCATCCATCCATCCGTCCATCCATCCGTCCATCCATCCATCCGTCTCTGTGTCCGTCTGTCCATCCTCGTGTCCGTCCATCCATCCATCCGTCTCTGTGTCCGTCTGTCCATCCTCGTGTCCGTCCATCCATCCATCCATCCAGCCGAGCCCCAAAGTTCCAGCCGTGCCTCCCTCCCCGGTGCTCTGGGCTTTTCCAAATCCAGGCTGGCTGGAAAAACCTCCCAGAATGGAAACCAGCACAGAAACAGAAAGAAATGGAAAAGCCAAGGTTGTCCCGGGACCGTGTGCGCATCTCTCCACCCCCTGGTGAGCCCCGAGGCTCCATCTCCTCCTGCTCCACCCTCAGCTGCAAGGGCAGCCCCTCAAATCCCACCTGGCTCTGCTGTAGGTTTGCACCGGGATGGCTTTTACAGGCACGAGGAATTCTTCTCTCCCGCGAGTTTTGCGTTTAAAAGACGCCAAAACAACAGCAGAGCAGATCCAGCTCAGACTGAGGGAATAACTATTCCAGAGTCACCGCCCGCCCCGCGGTGCCTTGGACAGCCAAGCCCAAGGATGGGGGGAATGCGTGTGGCCACAAGGGTCTTTCTGTGTGGCCACCACAGAAAACCTCATTATTTTGCAGTTTGCAGATCGTTTCCCAGGAGCTGAGAACCATCAGGTGCAGCCACCACTAAAAGCTGAGCCCAGACATGATTTTTGTTGCCTTACCCGCCTGGTTTGCTCAGGCAATAAATAACCTTACCTGTTTCCTGGCTCGACGGCCGCTCGCTGGTTTTATTTGCTTTGAAGGTAAACTTCCTGATGAATTAGCCAAGCCTAATTAATATTTATTTAAAGTGCATCTTCCTGATGATGCAAACACAAAGCGGGGCCGTGTCTGTCCAGGAGAGAGGAACCGAGGGGCAGGTGGAAAAAAAGGTCACGGAATGGAAAAGGCCCCCGAGACCATCGAGTCCAGCTGCTGTTTTGTCACATCCCTGAGCACCACAAGGGTGGTCAGACACCTCCTGTCACCTCAACCCCAGCCTGCCACCAACTCCAGGTGGCCATTTCCAAAAGCTTTGCCCCCGTTTTGCTGTGACAACCCCAAGCTCAACTTCACTACGGGAATGCGGCCGAAAAGCAACGAATGACAAAATCCCTGTGGGTCCTTCAAGAATCTCCCCCAGGTGGGAACCCTGAGTGTTCCCAGGGATGGGGAACAGGCAGGGACAGCCCCCAAGGTGGAGGAACAGCCTCTGAAGCTTCCCCAAACCACATCTGCTCCTTTTTCTGCAGCACCTCGGCCCTGGCCTGGCGCATCCAAGCGTGGCTGATGCTGTTCCACCCCTCGCTGGAAAATCCATGCAACATCCCTGGAAAGTTGATTGCTAAAATGGAACTGCTGGCCCTTTTCCTCATTGTGCGAGTGCCAGGAGCACGGATGAGCTCCTGGAGGCTGCCAGGAGGGGACCAGGGCACAGAGGAGGGGAGACTTTCAGTGGTGGCGAAGTTCTCGTTGCCTCCCGAAAAGCGAGGGAACAGAATTCCGCCTCTAAAAAGCTCCATAAAATCTGAAGGTTTCACCTACGTTTCTATTAATGTGAGTCAGCTCCTGCTGGAGAAATGCCCATCCCAGCAGGAGCTCAACAGTTTTGGAGGGTTCCTCCAGCCACGGACCTGAGCTCTGCTCAGTGTCAAACCTGGACACGCTCATTTCACCTCATTCTGCTGCTGCTTTAAACCCAACTTTGTCCACATGGTCCAGTTTGCTCCACGGGATTTAAGGCCAACCTGTCACACTCACCTTAAATCCCACAGCACCTTTTCCGCTGCTCTCAGAGAAACCAGAGAGCTGCCCAAAAGTGATGGATTTAGTAGACATCAAGAGCAAGCGATACAAACAAACACAGCTGCACCGTGGGACAGAAGGAACTGGTCCCAGTTAGACCAGAAACGGGAATTTATGGAGGGAAAATCTCAAAACTCTGTCAAACCTACTCTGAGTTGCCCCACGACAGACTGCACAGGCTCTCTAAGGGCTTTGCACAAACCACGAGCTCCGCAGGTCCCCTAGAGAGCTTCCAGTGGTGTTTTGAGCAGTTTTGTGCTGCAGAACGCAGGGGAATTTTTACATTTGTACCACAAGAACGCGCCGTGCTCCAGCAGCTACCTGAACTGACACAGAGCCCCAGACAGTCTCAATGAAGCCCTAACGAGCAATAAAAATGTTCTTTTATGCCTTGTTTGATCATTCCGTGTTTACGAGGCCCAGGATCCCGTGAATCATGTTTTATCCCAGCCAGCAGACGCTGGAGACACACGGCATGAAGAGGAGCAGCTCAAAGGCAGGGGGGGCCACCAGATATCAACATCTGGGCTGTGTTGGGCCCCATGAAAATTCCCTCTTCAGCCCGGGGCTCATCCCACTCGGGCTGGGTGATGCACCCAGGCCCCCTTGAGAGCCAGGCTCATTTTCCTGGGAGGGTAAAGGGGTGGGAGATGCACATCCAGCAGCAGCAGCCTCATCGCCCGGCCCGAATCCCCTCGATGAACGCATGCCAGGCTCCTGCCGAGCTGCCCCTGGATTTCACCTCCTGCCTTTTTGCACCTGGGACAGCCCAAGCAGATCCCCGGGGGCAAAGGCAGACCCCAGGCAACGCTCACACGGCCCACGCTGCGCCCCTGCCCTCCTTCTGCATGCCCGGCACCCCGAGGTGCCTCCCCAGATTCCACTCCAGCATCTCCGGAGCGCGGGGAAGATCCTCCCGCAGCCCGGCTGGGTCACAGCAGATTGCATCACGTTTGTTTTCCTTTGCCTTTGAGGTCAGGATTTCCTCCCACCTTGCCCAGAGCCAGGTTTTGCCCTGGTCTCCCTCGGTGAGACCCAAACCCAGGGGCGCGGGCGGGTGGCGAAGCCTCCTCCAGCAGGAGTTTGCTGGGCACAGCATCCTTGGGGACAGCGCCCGTGGGGACAGCGGCAGCACCTCCCCGAGCGGTGCTGGCTGGATTTGGGGGGGGATTTTCCACTCTGCTCCTGATCCCTCCGGAGCCGGGCACAGCGAGAGCGGGAGGTGCTGCGGGAGAGGAGCCCGGGCACCGGCGGAGCCACCAGCGGGTTACTCACCCTGGCTTTGTCCTTGCATCCAGAGGAATTAAAGCCCTTGGAGAGGAGGTCTCATTGTTCAAGCTGTGCTTTAAGGGAGGCAGCTGCTTTCTTTATATCTCAAGATTCACTAAAGTTCAGGAAGAGAGAGAGAGAGAGAGAGAGAGAGAGAAAGAGAGGGGACGGCAAAGGGGAGGGACTGAGCGCAGGGCCCAGAGGCCGTATAGAATGACAATGGAAGGAAATGCTTTATCAAACCTAGAAAGCCAACCCTGCCCTGGGAACACAGAGGGAGAAAAAAAAAAAAAAAA
>VWZN01005438.1:218901-243244 GCA_013396955.1 Regulus satrapa | reverse complement strand
CCACCCCCCTGCCCCAGGCCCCTGCTTCAGGCTCGGCTCGGCCTCTTTGCTGACACGATTCCTAATTGGAATCATTCCTAATTGGAATAATTGTAATTGGAATAATAATTCCTAATTGGAATAGTATTGTAATTGTTTTAATTAAAATATTTATTATATAATAAATATAACAATAATTCCTAATTGTAATAATTCCCAATTGTAATAATTTTGTCATAATTCAATTAATAGTAGTAGTAGTAGTAATAATAATAATAATAATAATAATAATAATAATAATAATGCCCCAATTGCACTCTGGTGGTGCTTCCCACCAATACTGGGGTGGTGCAGATCGACCCCCAGGGGGATCTCTGGGTGCCCCTGAGCTCAGCTGAGGGCTCAGCTGAGTGTGACAAACACCAAGAACGTTTTGGATCTGAAGCGTCCGTGCCCTCACACTGCTGAGCCCAGAGGCCTTCCCTTTACATATTAAAATACATCCCAGCTCCTTACTTATTTACTCAAAACTATAAAGTTTTTACTTCTATTTCTCCTTCATGTCTATTTGGTTGAATGTATCTGAATTTCTCCAGGGTGTTTAATTAATTCAGCGTCTGCCTTCTTCCCTTTTTCTGTGGGGTTCTGAGAAACTCCTGCTTCTTGTACCCCAACATTTCCCCGTCCTTTTTGGATTCCCAGCGGGATGCGCTCGCTGGCTGGGAGCAATCCTAACACAGGAGCCCAGCCAGGTTCAACTCACCCAGCTCTAAGGCATCACCAACATCCAGCGTGGCTTCCACATCACACCGGCACCGCCCTGGGGACCTCGCCCACCGGCAAATCTGCTCGAACCATTTCCCAATCTCGAGTTTCAGCCGGAGAAAAGGCATTTCCAATCATTCCTCTTCTTTTTGAAGGGGCTGGTCCCTGTGGAGGACTCTGCAGCGAAGGCGTGAGGAGGATCTTGCCTGGCCGGGGTCCCAGTAAATCACAGTTCAGAGACAGCTGAACTCCATTTTATGATTATTAACCCCAGCCCTGCTCATTTGTTTGGCCTGTCTGAGGCTATAGATAGTGATGGGTGCAGGCATGGCCAGGGGGGAATTGTGTGCAGCTGTTAAACACAGCCCCCCCCCACCTTCCCAAAAAAAAAAAAGTGATTTTAAATTAATAAAAAATTGAAAAAGCGAACAAAACAGGAAGACTATGGTTGGGAAATGAGAAGCAGCTGCGAAGAGGAGGGATGAGGTGTCATACAGGGAGGGCTGACTTCAAACCTTGCAGGAAATGTATGAGAAATTTCCCGGCCGCTTTTGCAATCCATCATTCCCCACCCCGGCCGTGTCCCGTGGTGGCTCCTGGCTCCTGTCACAGCCCGTGAGTGCCAGGGCCAGGAGCATCTCAGGCTGGACTCAGCAGGAGCACCCACAAAAGCGCTCTTTGCTCTTGCATTGCCATCAACAACGTCCTGCTGTGCCTTTGTGACCGACCCAAAGCACCACAGACGGATTGAATGTCACCAACAAGGCAGGTGCTGAACCAAGGGAGCTCCAGGGCTGGCTCTGGGAATTTCAGTCGTGGAAAGTTTTGAGCAGTGGTGGTGAAACACTCTGAACATCCTCGTGCTAAGAGAGCGCAGGACAGGATGGAAAAAGAAAGGTGGAGAAACATGGAGGTGCCTTGCTGAGATCAGCGTCCCCTTCCTGCCCCAGATCCTGGCACAGAGCAGCAGGACAGGCTGTTCTTCCTCATCGTGGCTATTTTGGAGCTGTCCAAGAGGGGCAAACCTCTTTGTGAGGCAAAGTGACGGCGCTTGGAGCACCCTGGTCCAGTGGGGCTGTCCCTGACAGGGACATGGAGCCAGATGAGCTTCAAGTCCCCTCCAACCCAAACCATTCTGGGATTGTGATTGATTCCACGTTTCTGGAGGGGTTCAGGGCAGGAAGGGGCATCGTGGGGGAGGAAAGGCAGCCTGATTTGAAGCCCTGGTACAAGGCAGAGTGGCTCTGGAAGAGCCCAGGGCTGCCTCCAACTTTTCCTGGTGGCTCTAACAGCACCTGGGCCTGCCGGGGCAGGTACTGCAGCAGTTGAACATTTTGCTCAAACAAGGAGAGGCAACGCCAGTGCCCAGCTTTGGGCACATCAGCTGGGCCAGGCAAACCCGAGGGATGACCTGGAAAGCGTCCCCAGGTGTGGCCTGGGCTCCGCTCCTGCACCCCCTTTCCCCTTCCACCCTTCTCGCCGCTTCCTGTTTGCCCGGCGGCTTCGGGGTGAGGGCGGTCGTGGCTGGGTTTGTTTTCACGCAGCCCAGGCCGCTCCCAGGCGGGCACGGGGAGCTGGCACGGCGAGCTGGCTTCCCCCGGGGCTGTGGTTTCGGCAGCTGCGCCGCAGTCAGGTGCGCGGGGGGGAGCTGACATCGAGGTGCTCATCTGCCAAGGAAGGGGCTCCCAACCGCCCCCCTCGCGTGGTCGGCTTGTGGCCACCCCGGCACCAAACCTGGCCCCACGCTCCGGTGCTGCACCTGCTGCCTCTCCCAACGCTCCTCCCAGGGACAGCTCCTCCTTTGCTTCTTTGCAAAGGGAAATGGGGGGAGCAGATGCCCTCTGGAGAAGGGATGGGGGGGCTCATGCTCAGCACGGTTTTCAATCCTCCAACGTGACAGGAGCTGGCAGTGGGCTCTGGGGAAAGACTCTGAAGTCACAGAATCCCAGAATCCCTGAGAAAGCTCTGCAGGATCATCAAGGCCCAGCTGTGCCAATCCCCACCTTGTCCCCACCAGAGTGCCATGTCCAGGCCTTCCTTGCACACCTCCAGGAATGGGGACTCCAAACCTCCCTGGGCAGCCACTTCTGTGCCTGACCACCCTTTCCATGAATAAATTCACCCTCAGAGCCCAGGCAGAGCTCAGCAAGGCTGAGCCCCCTGCCCAGCTCTGGCCAGGCCCCCCATGTCTCACTCTGGGTCTCTAAGTCCGGGTGATTTTCTTTCACATTTGAAACCCAGAACTTCTTTTCCATCCCAGATTTGCAGCAGCCAGTAGGGATTGAACCTGCTCCATCTCAATCCCATGTGCAGGCAGGAGAGGGAGAATGTGGGGAGAGAATCTGATTCACTGTGCAAATCCCCAGCTGGGAGAAGGAGTTTGATTTACCAAGGCCAGAGGTAGTAAAGAGCTTGGACAGGAATTTGCACTAAACCTTTGACACACAAGACATTTCCCTTTCAGGCCAAGACAAACAAAGGAAGGAAGTGTCTGGGACTTTTAAAGCGACCTAGTGGAGACAGGTAAGGGCAGATAAGGGCTGAAGGAAGAGTGGGCTGGCCGAGGGAATTATCCCGTTTTGCAGATTTGTTGGAATCCTGAGTGCTCTGCAAATCAGGCTGAGGGGAGGCGAAGCCACCTGGGGAAGGGCCCTTTGCAGTGGGAGAAAGAGGCTCAACATCCCCCAAGTGCTGAGCACGGCCTTTCTATTCACCCCCTGCCTTTTCCCACTCACTTTGCAAAGCTCTCTGTGCCTGAGGCTGGCAGGGTTTCGAGGCTCATTAGCTGAGAGCAGAGTCTCTGTCGGACCCCGTGATTTCTCAGCATCATCCTCGATGTAAAAAGACATCATCCCAGTCCACAGGTTTAAAAGGCCCAGGCTTGCCTCTACAGGGTTAATTTCCCTCTCAGGGTTTCAGTTTCTCCCTGGACTCATGTTTGGTGACTCCACAGGTGCCCCTGCGTGAATCCCTCCGGGAACATTTTGCTCTTTGACCTCAAATCGTTCCCTTCTTCAGTTAATTGCTCCCGTTTCTTTTTAACCCTTTTTTCCTCGCCCAAGGTACAACCCAGCAAGACTCAGTCACAGCATGAGGAGGCCCCGTGGGATTCCCAGAAGGGATGGAGGAAAATTGGCGAGACCCCAGGGCCAGAAGGAACGGGGGGAGTCCTCAGTGCTGTCCCCACAGAGTCACTGACCCTGTTCCTCAGCCTTATCTCGCCGGGTGTTTTGCATTCTGAGTCATTAACCAAACACAGGGACTGCTCTGCCTGGCCAGGACCAAGGCTTGGATGAGATTCCTCCACGAAAAACAAAGCTGCTGCTTTCTGGGTTATTTATAAAGCAAACTAAACCTTTCCTACCCAGCAGGGACAAGGCTATGGATCCATAGTTCTCCTTTCCTATGGCACCTTGCTTGTGCCCATTCTCATTCCTGGCAGACCTCGAGGGCTCCCAGAGCACGAGTTGGGGATGAGCAGCTGCTCACAGCGAGGAAAAGCTTGGCAGAGGCAGCCAAAGGCTCCCTACAAGGGCTGAGCATGATCCACCCTCCTTTTCCTCCACAAAACCCATCCGTGGGACAACAAAATCCTCTCCAAATCCCAGCAATCCGGCTGGAGCACCATCTGGAGGCGGCTCCTGGCAGGTGTGGGCAGAGCTGCATCACCTTCCCCGCAGTGGGGCCGTGGGGATCCCTCTGCTGGTCCCCCCAGGCTGGGCTGAGCGCTTCCCATCCCGCCAGGACACAGCAGGAGCTGGGGATTCCTCAGCTGCAGATCATTGTCCTGTTCTCTTCTCTCTTAGCCCAAGTCTGTTCCTGGATATTCTGCCCAGCCAAGCGGTCCCAAAATGAGAATTTTTCCACACTCAGTCTCTCTCCCGAGCCCCTTGGATCATATTTTTCCCTTCCAATCCGTGCATTTGCAACCATGCTGTAATTTTTGCCCACGTTTCTCTGCTCTCCATTAGATCTTGTTGCTGGAGCTGCCTGAAATTAGGGACGACTTCTCCAGAAGTCCTTGGTTTGTTATTGCTGGGCTTGATTTGTTATCGATTTTTCTAAGATTTTCTTTCAAGGACCAGTCTGACTAAAAATATCTTCTGCTGGGTTTGACCACAACTTTGTTATCCCGCTCCATCTTTCTGATAACACTCGTGCAGCGCCGGGTGCCATTTCCCTCTGCTCTCTGGAAGTGGAAATGATTTTATTTTTAAATTCTGCTGATGCTGAGAAGAGCTGTGATTTCTAAGAAGTGATGCCGTGCATGCCCTGACACGTTTCACGTCTCAGAGCCTCCCTCTGCAGCATTCAGTGAAGAGCCCTGAGGTTTGTTTTTTTGCTTTTTTTCTCAGGGATTTGCTTTCTGTAATCTGATCATTCACGTTGTTCACAAAGAAAACTTGATTTTTCAATACGTGATCCCCTTTCCCCACGGCCGACTGAGGTTTTCTGCACAATGAGCTGACTCTTGGTTGCCAATTCCTGAGGAATTCTCACCCAACACAGCCTTAGAAAACATTTGCCCGGCTGCAGCTCCGTGGCTGCTTTGGGAAGCCCACCCTGGGCAGCTCAGGGAACGCGTTTGACGCTGCTGCATCTCCGAGTGTTGTTTTTTTCTCTTCATCTCCAATGTCCACAGCATTAAACACTTCCTTCCCCTTTGGCCCTCCGGGCTTTTTCGCAAAGCTGGAACCCCAGGGGCTGCTCGAGCAGGGCCTCCCTATCACCAGAATCTGCTTTATCTGCAGCTCAGAGGAAATTCTGCTTGGCTGCCGCCGTGCTCCGGCTCCGGATGAAACGATGAAACGCCTCGGCACCGGGAGCTGCTCCCCAGGAAAACAATCAGGGGCTCTCTCTCCCCTTCCACGGTGCCACCACGGGACTCATCCGAGGCTCTCAGGACAAGAGGTTTCAGGATTTTGGTGCTTCAGAGAGAGGGAGTTGAGGGACCCCATAAACGTGGGGCTGAAAGTTCAAATAAAACCCCGCTGAGTGAAATACAAGCGCAAGGGCTGGGTGAAGCCATTAGAAAGTCTGGGCAGGTTTAAGAGCTCACTTGTGTGGAAAAGGGGGAGTTTGGGATTTTTCAAGTGTTTCTACACCACTCACGGCGTTCCCCAGGGCTTGGAGCGTGCTCTTGGCTGCTAAAAATAAACCACTCAGGAAGACTCCGCAGCCTTCCCAGAGCTTCAGGTGCTCTGAGCTGAAAAAGAGGAGGAAAGGCCACAAGAAAAGAATGGATGAGGCTGTTAGATGTGCCTGGGTGAGAAATTGCCACCTCCAGCTCCGCTTGACAGAGGAGTGAGCAGGGAGCTGCCGCCTCACCGGGGGGAAATTATAGTTTGGAGAAAACAGTTCACCTCTGTCCCTTCGTTTCCTGAAAGCTGATGGAGGAAGACTCAGAATTAACAGGGGGGAGAGAGCGAGTTTGTTTTCTCTTTCTAGAAGACACCGCATGTTTTTATTCTCCCCCTTCTTCGTGCGTGTGTTTAGATAAAAGTTAGGACACAAAGGCTTTGCTGGGTTGGTGCCAAGAGAAAGCTCAAGAAAACAAACCTCAACCTCCGAGGCCGAGAGGTTCAGTGGGTCGTTAAAGCCAGTCCCGCTCTCGCAGGAAATCACATCATGTAATCTCTTGTTTGGGACTTTGGCAAAGGATAAAAATCCTTCTCGGGAGGGAGCGCTGCCATTTCGGAGAGCAACGGCCCAAGAGAAACACAGAGTCTGAGGGAGCGGGGATTTTTCAGCATCCGTCTGCAGAAATACCCAGGCTCCGTCTCCCCGCTTGAGAGCGCAATTATTTATTTCATGGCAATTAAAATTACCCTCCTTTCCGAGCTCTCTACAGAAGCCTCCATCAAACAGAGGTGAGAAGGAAACTCTCTGCCCAATCCAGGACCCGTCTTCACCGTTCCTAATCCAATTCTTTAGCCTCTCAGAAACACACTTTACTTCTACACTTCTGTTCTGCGAGGAAACCACAGACAAAAATTGTCCTCTGTGCAGTCTTGGACATGCTCAGGAGTGATTTTTCTCCCTTTTTTTTGTTCGAAGCAATTCTTTCTCTTTCTCATGGGCCATGTGGAACAGCATCAAAAGCCATAAAACTTTATGTATTTACAGCCTCTTCTGGGAGCACAGTGCTCAGAACATCACTGTAGATGTAAATTAGCTCAATTATCTTTGCTCGGGATGGTTGGATCTTGCCCAATTAGCGTTGCAGTTTCTCATTTTCTTTGGTGCTGACAAACAACACGTTTAAGCGCTCGTTCCACTGCTTTCCCAGAGCCCAACACCACATAATTCTTCTGATCTCTGTTTTAAGGGGAACTTCTGGCATTTTTCCTTGACCATTTTCCACCCTCTCCGGATTAAAAGTTCCCTTCTTGGCTTTCTGGCACCTACTGAGTGAATTTAATCGCACCCAAATCACCTGAAAGTGCACTGTGAATTCTACTGCACCTCTAGCCCATTTTTTTCCTTGCTCCACTGAGATTTCCCTCCTCTGTCAGTTATAATCCTCATCTGATCCATCACCCTTTGAAGTTTTGACACGTTTCAGCCTTCTTGGCATTACCCCACTGGTTCCTTCCACATACAGAAACTCCCCCGTTAATTGCCAGTGAGAACTGCTGCTGCTGCAATCTTATCAAAATCTCAACGCTGCAGTTTTTCATTATGTTCATGCCATGAGAGCAGGGCTACGTGCCTTTGGAGCAGCTGCTGGGATCAGAGGATCTGATTTTCCCTCGTGCTCTGGCTTTCTCTAGCTAACAACACCGAAAATCCCATGGATTCTCCCCCTACCCTCTCCTCTCCTCATCGATTAATTTGGGAGTAAACAGCAGCCACTCGTTGTGCCCCCAGCTGGACCATTCCCAATCTCCTGGAATGATTGAGCAGGTCCTGGATGTTCCCACCACTGAAAAACCCCAACGCTAACACCCTCAAGGGCTGCCTGCACTCCCCGTGGAGCTGTAGGAGCCACTTCCAGCGTTTGACACGGAATCCCTGAATTCCTCAGGGTGGAAAAGATTCCTCAGGTGAAAATTCCTCAAGCTGTGCCTGATCCCCACCTTGCCACCCACACCAGTGCCACGTCCAGTCACTCCCTGAACACCTCCAGGCCAGCCCCTTCCAAATTCCTGACCACCCTTTCCCATGAAGAAACTCATCCTGAATTTTCACCACCTTTTTTATTTTTTGACTCTCCTTTTTGACCTTCCCAAACTTTTACTGCCTGCACTGCTCGCTCTCAGATGGGGTAAAGGAGNTATAATATAAATATATTAATAAATGTAAAACTATATCATAACAAAAGATAATAATTTCCACATCCAGCACAGAGGCTGCACGTCCAAAGCGTTTGGGAACAACGAGGGCAAATATTGTGGTGAAGCAATTTCACAGTTCCTACCTNAAAAGGGAGAGTTAAGAACTCTCAGCATCTCAAAATCTCCCAGTGCTCACGACCAGGGCCTTGCTGCTCTCCCTACCCCAGATGAGCCTTTTTTTTTTTTTTTGACCTCTCCTTTTTGAATTTCCCAAACTTTTACTGCACTGCTTGCTCTCAGGTGGAATAAAAGATCTGGATCCTCCCTGGGCAGGAACTGGATCAAAAGGGAGAGTTAAGAACTCTCAACATCCCAAAATCTCCCAGGGCGTTGCTGCTCTCCTTGCCCCAGATGAGCCTTGGGTGCTCTGGAGCTTCCAAGCCTGGCTGAGCAGCAAACTCCCCGGGGTTTATCACCCCATCAGAGCAGTTGGAAGACAGTTGAGTGTCTCTGATAGCAGGGAAGGCTTTGTCCTGGAGATAAGCTGCCCTCCCTGAGCAGCCAGGGGAGGCCGTTGGTATCTGGGTGTCTCGCAGCCCCTCCGGACACGCCCTGGCTCCGTGGGGATGGCGAGGAGCTGGCTTAACTGAACCCCTGGCTATCATCTCTGCTCTCTGCTCCCTGCAATCTTTCCTCTCGTGCCTCACTGAGATGGAAACGGGCAGCTGGGGTGGTTGGAGATGGATTAATTCAGCATTTCGGCCTCAGGTTTTGAAATGCACGGCGGTTCCCTGAGGTTTCAGGAGAGAAAAGCAGCACGAGCATCCCCTGTCCAGCTTAGGGGGAAGCAGGAGGGGGCAGCTGCTCCCTGCCTCACCCCACGGCTGCAAATCCAAACTCTGGTGGTTACGTCTCACCTGATGCTCACGTGTGAGCAAGGCAGAAAGTCCAGGTCACCTTTACCTGGAGGAATCAGGAGATCCAAGTCCCACTGTCACAGTGAGGAAGAAGCAGATATAGAACATAATAGTTATGATACAATATAGGCTATAATAATTAAAATATTAAAAAATAATAAGAATTAAAACATTAGTGTTATACTAACATAAATATAAATATATTCTAGAAAAATACAGTTTAATTATAGTACATTAAAAACAATTAAACCATTAATGCTATATTCATAGAATATAAATATTTTATAAATATATATCTTAAATTTTCTATTTTAATATTATCTATTCTAAATATAATATAAATATATTAATAAATGTAAAACTATATCATAACAAAAGATAATAATTTCCACATCCAGCACAGAGGCTGCACGTCCAAAGCGTTTGGGAACAACGAGGGCAAATATTGTGGTGAAGCAATTTCACAGTTCCTACCTATATGACATAAAAAAGTATTTCCTTTTTCATTTTAAACGCTGCCCAGTCCTTCCCTTGGGCCCTGCTCGGCTCAGCTGTGAGAAGGATGAACACCTTCAGCACACGCTCTCTCTAAGGTTCTGCTCTGTTTTCACCCAGGGGAAACCACCACGCTCCCCAAAAAAATAGATGTTTTTACTCAAATAAAGGGGAGTGGGTTGGAACATCGTTTAAAAAACCAACCCAGCTGCGGGGAAAAAAAGCTTTAGAATCGAAAAGTGGTGCAAAAGCATCACTGGTTTTTTGTTTTTGGAGGGAGAGGAGGCACTGCCACCTCCAGCGGTGTCATCTGTGGGAAGCCTCTGCCCTCTGCTGGCGCTGTCAGGAGGGGAAAACGAGCGGCTCTGGGTAAAAATAAAACCCTTTTCTAGAAGAAATAGTCCCTGTTTTGGTCTCGTCAAAAATACTGAGGTCATAGAAAAGTCATTAAAAAAAAAATCACCCGGTTCCACCTTCCACCAGAGCCAGCCCCATCCAGCCTGGCCTTGGGCCCTGCCGGGGATCCAGGCACGGCCACGGCTTCTCTGGGCACCCCGAGCTTTCTCTCCTCAGGTTCCTGAGCAGGTGGAGAGCCCGGGCTTTCCTACAAAGCCACCAATTCAATGCCTCCGTGTGACATTGAAAGGTTTAAAGTCTGCTTTTGTCACCTTCTTTCCCCGGAGAGGTTTGTACACCCACCTGGGGGTTTCAGCTTTTCCATTTTCCAGAACCCTGACACTCCGTGTGAGGCGCTGAGTTCCCAGGAGAGCCGGACAGGACAATCCCTGCCCGGCACAGAACCAGGGACAGCAAGAGCAGAAAGAGCAGAAGCAGCGGGGAAGGGCCGGGGGCGAGCCCGGGGCTGGGGCTGCAGCACCTGGAGCTGGGATGGGACAATTCACCCCGGCCTGGAGATGAACCAACCTTGAGAAAAGTGGGAACCTCCTGATTCGGGGTGGGCCCGGCTGGGGCCAGGCTCTGGCCCTGCCCACGGTGGAGATTTCCATAAATATCGTTCCAGAAATATCGATTTGATTCCTTTGGGCTCTGTCTGGTCCCTGATCCAGGTCAGCCTCTGCAGTGAGCACACCTGAGGGTGGCACCAGGAGCTGGAAAGGTGCAATAGAAACTGTGACAAGGTGAAAACAACTTTTTATGTACCGGTCACCTTACTCACAGGAGGCTCACCTGGACTTGACTGCCAAGTAAGGAACTTTTAGACAATTAACAGAGCAAGAATTCAGATGTTCAGCCAGGACTCAAACTCAGTCAGGGAAATTCTGCAGCCACACCTCAAAGTATTTTTAGTTCTGGCCTTGGCTACTCAGATGGAGCTTCCTGAAAGCCTCCCAGTGCTGCAGGTACTGTTTGTAGAAGAGCATTTCCACGTTCTGGCTTTTCTGCTCCTTGCTGCAGCTCGCTCTGGTGGGGCAGAGCCCCTTCCTTGTGGCCCAGAAGCAGCTGAAGGAACTTTATTATAAACAGGTGGGTTTTTCTGGGCAAAAAGACCAGGATTTCCTTTCAATCTGCTCAGAATTTGATCAGCGTTATTTGATGGAACAATGTTTTGAAGCCAAGGACTGTTTTCAAAACCAGCAACAAAAATATTTGTGTATTTTTTTCCCCCCCCTCTGCATCTTATTGCAGCTCTTTTGCTTTTCCTTCCCACCATTTATCTTTCACAACACCAAGCCTTGCCTGTACTTCCTGTTTGGCTGCTGGTTGGTAGTTTTCTCATTTGCTGTTATTTTTGACTTCCATCCAAGCTTTGTATGATATTAATAGCTGTTGCACAGAACTGTAATCATCCTCAAACCAGCCCTAATATTAGCAGAAGGAGCCAAGAAGTGCTGTCAAGACCTGAGGGATTTCAGCAATGAATTTTCTCCTCCTAGAATTTTCTCCTCCATTTTCTGCCCCAGCCCAGGGAGCCAAAAACATCTGCCCAGCACCCAACTCACCCAGCCCCATCCTGGCCCCCTCAGGCAAGACAGAAGCAGCTTGCTTGAGCCCAAATGCACAGAAAAGATGCTGAAAGAAGATGCTGATGTGAGGATTCAAGAATTAGATGTTATTGGCTGTCTAATTAATGCTTCTTCTAATCAAGATAGAGCAATCACTCATTGTTCATCCAGCAGTGCTAACACTAATAGCCAAATTACTCATTTTCTATTAAAGCTTGTCAGCAATAGAAAAAAAAAAAGAAATAAACACAGAGGATAAAGGCATCTACCCCTGCTGCTCCAGCAGTAAATTCTCCTCCTTCCTTTGCGCTGCTGCAGTGACTCATCAGCATCCTGAGGGGGAAATAGTGATAGGTTTTTTCTTCTTTGCTGGGAGGAATATGATTCTAAGGCTGGTGGTTTCTTCCTTCTCTGTTTAGAGTTTACTTGAGGCTACTTTTTTTTAAGTGTATTTTTTACTATTCTCTCTGCTGGAATCTTTCTTCCCAGTGCTACACCCACGTGTCCTGAATTTTACCTATAGTTTTTCAGTCACTTCCACTGGTTTCTGTCACCTGCCAAAACCTCAGTGGTCAGCAATGGATTCCTGGTGAGCCGCTGATAACCTCCAGGGCTATTCCATGTCCTGCTCCTTGTGGGGGGAGCTGGGATTTATCCCTGAGGGCACCTCACACCCAAATGTACAAATTCAATTCCCATCCCCTTTTTGCTGGGTGGTTGCTGTGACACCCAGAGGAAGGAAACTCCAGCAAAGCTGCCAGGGCAGATCCAGCCAAGCCCTGGGGACAAAGTCCTGCAGAGTCACACGGAGCCTCTGTCACTCACTGATAACGGTGACATTGATACATTGATAACAATGACATCAATACCAAGTTTCTATTCTGATTCTATTCGATTCCACATCACCTTACACCAGGTACTGCCTCAAAGCTGTGACAACAAAATCCTTTTCAGCAGGGAGGTCTCCAGGGTGCAATTCAGACCCTGCTGCTCTGACCACACCATTCCCTTTCTTCCCCAGTGTCACTTTATGAAAGTGATAACTTCAAGATATGAAGAGGATACTTTCATTTCTGCTTTCAGCTCTTCCAGTTTTGTTTCATCCTAGATAAGTGGTTTCATCTGACTCCACCTAGGAGAGAGCTTTCCTATTTAAGGCTCAGTCCCTGGGTTACAGGCTGCCCTGCCCAGGGTCTGCTGCCAGAGGGAAGAGCTGCAGCCAAGCCATCGTTCCTCGACAGCGACACGATGCCCACAGCAAAAATGAGGTGAGTGCACAGCATCCATTCCAGGGTGACAAGGTGTGGGGGGACAGGGCTCAGCACAACCTCCTGGCTCAGAATCTCACCGTGGTTCAGGCTGGAAAGGGCCTCTTGTCCATCCCCAACTGCATCCAGACTGCTTTGGAGTCTCTGAGGGTGCAGAATGCACAACCTGTACAGGAA
Source organism: Regulus satrapa (assembly GCA_013396955.1). Classification (NCBI taxonomy): domain Eukaryota; kingdom Metazoa; phylum Chordata; class Aves; order Passeriformes; family Regulidae; genus Regulus; species Regulus satrapa. The sequence continues at coordinate 230,402 of VWZN01005438.1, read as the reverse complement.
AATTGTGCAAGGCCTCTCTTCTCCTCATAGTTAAGTCTCCTGATGTCCAAACAGAACTTCCTGGCCTTGCTTGTGCCTCTCTCACCCTGGCACTAAGCACCACTAAAAAAGCCTGGCACTTCTTGACACCCCTCCTTTCAGATAGTTCTACAGCTCTAAAATCCTTCTGAGCCTTCTCTTGTCTAGGCTGAGGAGTCTCAGCCCGCTCAGCCTTTCCTCATGGAGGAGACACTCCAACATCTTCCTTACCTTGCTGGGCTCTTTTTTTGGGTCACCTCTTCACCCTCCAGCTGCAGACACAACCCCTGCTTGCTCCCCACAGAAGGTGAAGAAGCTCTCACGGTGTGGGTGGGGCTGGGTCCGCTCTCCCTTTCGCAGCCCAGCCCAGGACCTTTGCCTTAGGCAAGGGCGTAGCCCTGGCAATTCCATTCCTGGCCTGCTGTTCTCCAGTGGGAAGGCTCACGTTGAAAAATGCTCCCTGAAAAACGGGCTGGCTGGAACAACGGTTTGCAGGTTCTTCAGCAAGTGCAAAGGATGCGTTGAGCAAGTGGAGTCTCCTCTCCTCCACTTCCCTTCCTCTTTTCCTGCCCTGTGTGGTGAGCACCCCAGGGTCCCACCCTTCCATAACTCCCCCGTTTCCTCTTTGCAGTAAGGAGCAGCTGAAGGAGAAGCTGGATGCCCTTCAGTGTCACTTCAACTGGAAGCTGAGCGTCGATTCTTTCAACCCTCAGCACCTCCTGCAGAAGCTGGATGTCCAGATCGGGCACACGCCCCACCAGAACCGGGTGGCCCTCCTGGGGCTCCGGGCGTACCTGCACCAGCTGAACCACCAGACCACAGAAGCTCTGCAAAGCCTCAGAGCTGCTGAGGAGCACGAGGAAGAGGAGCAGCCAGCATCTACCGCCAGCTCTTTGATCATCCACGGGAACTACGCTTGGATTCACTACCTCCAGGGCTCCTTTCAGGAGGCTGAGACCTACCTGGCACGAGTTGAGCAGCTCTGCCCGACTCCTTGGGACGTGCGGCTGGTCCCGCACATCCAGGCTCAGAAAGGTTGGTCCCTGCTGGCTGTCAGAGCCCGCAACGGGGAACGGGCTAGAGAGTGCTTCAACGTGGCCTTGATGCTGGAACCAGAGAACGGATCTTTCCGTGCTGGGCTCGGAATGGCTCTTTTTTCCTCCTGGAATTCCTCCGGGCAACCCCATATTGCAAGAGAAGCCATAATCCAGTTGGAAAGAATTGTCGACGAGCAGCCAGATAACTACAGAGCCAAAATATATTTGGCTAGGCTACTCCAAAAAGTAGATGAGCAAAGATCAACTGACTTGGTAAAAGAATGTGCAGTGAACAGCTCTGACCCCGAGGTCCTCAAGCTATCAGCTAGGTTCTGGATGCCACGGTCGACAGAGAAAGCGTTTGAGATCATCCAGCGAGCCCTGCAGCACGACCCAGGCTACCACCTGCTCTACCAGCTCTTGGCCAAGTGCTACAAGCAACAGTGGCTTAAGGCAGATGAGAAAGATAAGAATAATATACTGGATGAAGTTATCCGAGAGCTGCAGCAAATTGTTCAAAGGCATCCAGACCTTGACATTGTACTTGTCAAACTGCAGTTAGCAGAGTTCATTGGTGTAAGAAACCCAGCACAGGAAGAAGAGATCTACAGGGAGCTGGACGAGAATATCGACACCCTGAGCCTCTACTGCCGCCAAGCCCTGAATCTCTCCTGGGGAAAGTTCCTCCTCTTCCGGGGGGGATTCAAGGATAAGGCAGAAGCCATGGAGAGGGCAAAAGCCAAGTTCATGGATTGTTACCGCATTCCCGAGCGGTCGGACCAGAGGTGGGACTGTGCACGCAGGCTGAGGAAGATGGCTTGGAGCTACCAGTGCAAGGGTGACATCGACGAGGCCAACGCCATCTACAGCTTCCTCGAGGAGGCCGACCAGAAGCAGCTCAGGAGCGCTGCTGCGCTCGGTTTAGACTGAGAGCCCCGTCCCGCAGAGGGCAGGGCACGGCTTTTCCCAAGGCTGCGAGCCAAAAGGACTGTCTGGCTCTGCAGAGCTGGCCCAGCCCTCACACAAGGACCTTGTGGTTCTGCCAGCTCCTCCCGTGATTTGATTGCTCGGCCATCAATGGCAAAGCAAGTGCCCCAAGCTTACGCACGGCTGCTGTGCCCCTGCTTCTCCCAGAGGGAACGCAAACGAGAGCGAAGAATTTGGTTTGTGGGGGTGTCTCAGCACGATCTTCTGCAGGTGAGGACCCGCGTCTCTCTCGTGGAACTACCAGTGATCAGAATGCTGATTAGGGCAGTGCGAGAAATCAACTCGTTCCTTATAAGAATTCTGCCAATTTGCAACAGAACAGGAGGTGGATTCCTCCACAAGATCAGTGAGGAGCTATGATGGGAGGTGAAGTGCTGTACAGGACACAGATGGTCACTGGCCTGTCCAAATGCATTAAACACTGCTGATGAAGGAGCCCACAGGGGTGATTTTATCTGCACTCATCTCAGAAGCACAGGCAGGCCTGCCCCTGCCTGGATGTAATCCAGCTTTCTTGTACCGATTCCCACCAGGAATGACATTTGCATCCCTGTTTCTGGAGCCAAACTGAGGCTTTTTAACATTCTTTGATCAATAAATATTTCTCTGCGTGATTTCTCCTTGCTGGTGTCTTTTTGCAGCCTGAAGCATCCAGAGCATGGAATGCCAAAGATCTGCCCTGTCCTCACTCCATTCCCCCAGGCCCTTCCCACCTGGAATTTCTGCCCTTACCTGCAGGCACAGGTGGGCAGCCCCCAAGCACTGCCAGGGTCACCTTTGTGCCTTTGACGGGGGGGTGGCTTCCTCAGATGTCCCCAAATCTACCTGTCCCCACCGAGCACTGCCACAGGGACCAGGACAGGTGTCCCTCAGCAGCTGACAACAGTGACCACGTTTCTGCTCCAGTGAGGAACAGGAAGGACCTGGCCTGGGAGAAGATGCTCCAAGGAAAGGATCAAGTGTGCCCAGAAAGAGAATTTAGGTTGGAACACACCTTAGTGCCCCTTGCCATGCACACCTGGCGTGTCTGAGAACCCAGCAACACCCCCTTGCTCAGGGGTCCCACCAGTGTCCAAACCCTTCACCCCCCAGGCCTCACCATCAGGGGGAAAGAGAAACACCCCAGGCCACCACCCCCAGCCAGGCTATTTGTAATATTGGATAGTGGGGACCAAACCTGCCATCCTCCTCCGTCCCCTGGAGCCAGGAGCCACAGGCCAGGGCAGGATCCTGCCCCCAGCAGCAAAGCTGGCTGGGATCAGCCCTGAGGGCAGGAGCTCCTCAAGAGAGCAGCCCCTCAGCCTCCAGCAAGGCCACGCATGCCTGGGTGAAAACACACAGGTTAAAACCACGAGCCAGAGAACACAGAACCGTGGGTTGTGTAAAGCATCAGGATTTACTTAACTACAGAGTCAGGACAGTTTTCCAAAGCTCAGCAAAACCAGCCACTTGATAAACTCGTGTGTTTCCCCCACAGGGAAAGGCACCGGGAAAGGTCCCAGATCCTGACCTGGGAAAGCAGAACTCCCACCCCCACTGAAGCCCCCTCCTTCCCCTCACCAGCATGAGCAGCCGATTCCTTTGGGCTACCCAGGAATCCTTTGGCTTTGCATCTACACCCTCTACAGAGTTCACCCCTTGCAAACAGCACCAGGAAAGGTTCCCTTAGAGGTTAAAGAGAGGCTTTTGCCCACCAGCCCAGTCCAACACTGCCATCCTCAGGATTCCAGCTGCACCACCAGCCAGGTGGGACGGACCATGCTGACAGAAACTCTGGATTCCAGCAAAGTTCAGACACTTCCCTGTCAAGAACATCCTATGGAGTCCTAAAAACCCCAACAGACTGACCCTCCTTTTGTGACTGCTCTACTTCACTCTGAAAGAAAACCAGATGTTCTCCAGTTCTCTGGAGTTCTTTTAATGATTAACACTGAACAAATCCTGCTCGTTTACTGTCTTCGCCAGTACTACATTCAGCACAGCATTAGATAATAAAAATAAATTGCACTATAAAATCCCAGTAGAAGTCTCAGTTAAGCTGGAAGATAAAAGGCAAAACATAATTTAATACAAGCTGGGTTTCTTCTACTTGTGAGCATTGGTGTGCAAAGGCCAGGACAAGACCAACTCCCAGGTCTTCACTTCAGCATAGGAGAGGCAAAGAAGTTACCCTGATGCCCAAGCTGGGTTGTCGACTTGCTTTTGCTCCCAAATCTAATTCAAGAGAAACACAAGACTATCAGTTTGGAATTCTGGACCCAGAGGTCCAACGCTCTCCCTTTTTGCAGGGAACGCTCGCCCAAATTTCCCCCACCTCCCAAACAATGCTCCTCTCCCTACCAGCAGAGGATGTTTGCCTTTGACGGGGGGGCAAGGGAGGCTTCACCGAGCAGGGAGTGCAGGCTGCCCCCAAACTTCTCAGCTCTCCTAGAGCACCCAAATCACCTGCAGCCATTCCAAACACGGCACGACAGCACCCACTGGCACTTACTTGGGGGTGGTTTTGCTGAAGGTGGAGCGGACCCTCTGGGACAGGGAGCTGGACGAGGGTGTCTTGGAGAGCTGATGCTCCGGGGTGGTGAGAGGTCCCAAAATGCTCACTGCCAAAAGAGAGCAGCACAGTGTGGGCACAGCTGAAGTTTTCTTTGCCGTGCAGGGAACATCAGGCATTCCCTTGGCATCTGTCAGAAGCACTAGACAAATCTGGCATCTCCTGGCACACTTTGCTTTTCCCTCTCCCTCCATGAAGCGAGGAGTTGTTGGCTCTGAGAGCCTCCCAGGCTGCTTGGATTGAGCATTTCTGTTTCTAGTAAGAGAGCAGAAGGCAGGATTACCTTGAACCTCGGGTGTCCGTGGAGTGGAAAAGGCGTTGGTGTTCTCGATCACGTGTGCTGGGTCCATGTTCTCCTGCTCCACCATCATCAGTTGGCTCCAGTAGTCCATGGGCAGCAGCAGGAGTCGCTCCACGACCTACGGAGACACCTGTGAGTCCCTGATCGCAGAATCATGGAATGGGTTGGGTTGGGAGAGAGAAAAATCACCAAGGTTTGGCCCACCTTGGGTTGGAAGAGAGAAAAATCACCAAGGTTTGGCCCACCTTGGGCTGGAAGAGAGAAAAATCACCAAGGTTTGGCCCACCTTGGGCTGGAAGAGAGAAAAATCACCAAGGTTTGGCCCACCTTGGGCTGACGCTTGGTGTCTTGCAGGAGGGTCATGGGGTCAGGATCCGGCACCGCGTGGGCAACGATTGTGGGGCCAAAGACTTTGGCCAAATTGGAGATGTCCATTTTGGTGTCCGGGCTCTGAGCCACCCTGCATTAGGAGAAATTAAGAAAGAATGTATCCTTCACCCCTTCACTTGTGAGTCCCCTATCCCACACACAGCTGGCCTCTGAGGGAGCAGCTTTGCTCCAGAATGAAGACTTCATGCTCACAAACAGTAACCAGACCCAGTTAGAAAAAGTGGGATAAGCTTCCACTTCCAGACCACAGAATTAGGAGGGACCTTTGAGACAGTTCCAACCTGCCCTGTCCATCTGCATGTACCTCTGCAGGTGGACCATGAGGAAAGCCAAGGTGTCCCTATTGGCCTGAGGAAGTTCTCCAACTGCTTGGTACATAGCAGCAATGCTGTTGTCCTCATCCGAGATTTCTAGCAGGGAAAAAAAAAATATATATATTTAGACCTAATCAAGTGCTCCCAGAAGCTGCAAATATTCCCCTCACAGCCACAGCTACCCTGAGAAATAAAGAAGCTGGAAACTTCTCGTGCTGTGCTAATAATCTCGTACGCTGCCCAACTGAAACTCAGAACACAGAGCACCAAGGCCTGCTTGGAGCAAAACCACAACCACTGAGCCTCAGTCAGGAAAGAGCTGGAGAAGTCCCACAGCAATTCCTCCTCACCTGCAGCTTCCATGAAAGTCTTGTTTAACCGGAAAGTGAGCAGGGGCTCCTTCAGGCTGCGCAGGAAGTCCTTGAGAAGGCTGCAGATGGCGTGGATGTCGTCCACTTTACTGAGCAAAGGAATGTTCTTTGCTCTAAGAAACTTGTCTTTCAGCTCCCTCACAGTCTTGTCACAGCCAGAGATGCGGTAAATGCCTGTCTGTTGGCACAAAGGTTGGCTCAGAGGAGGAGGTCAACTGATTTTCTTCCACCCCCACCTTCTCTCCACACCCGAGTCACCCACCGCAGGGATATTTGGGTTAACAATTTGCTTCCCTAACACCACAACCCACTTCATTAGCATGTTTCACACCTCATTTTCTTCTTACCTCACGCAGCCCTCGTTGCTCGATCTCATTAACACAGTGCACGATGATGGAAGGGATCATCGGAGGAGTAGAAGGGACAAAATCCATCAAGGTGCCCTGAAAGGCAGAAGGGAAAAGCACAAAAAAGACAGATTCAGTCACCGAGACGTGGAAAACACTCTCTCAGGAATTCACAACGAGATCTATGGTCTGAAAACGAGAATTGCTGCTCTTCTCAGGACTGAAGAAGAAACATCACATCCATCAAGCACAGCGCCGCATCGCCTGCCCGGAGCTGCCACCTTCCCCACTCAACGCCCTCCTACCATCACACCCCCGACGCCCCCTCCCCGCTCCTGGAACCGTGCGTTAACGAGCTCATTTGCATGTCATTACGAGGCTCTGAGCAACGGGAGCTTTGCTGGGGAAGGCAGCAGAGCCCAGCCGAGGTGGGGGCGCGCGGACCCACCTCGCCGATGCGCACCGGCGTGCCCGCCAGCGTGGGGATGCAGGGCAGGGGGCAGCGCTCCCGGCACTCGGGGTGAGCCACCACCCTGCAGTCCCTGCACTTGAGAGAGATCTTCCCAAACTTGACTCTCTTCCCGCACGGGACGCACGATTCCGGCTTGATAACCTGAGCACACGGACGGGAGAGATGAGAGCAGTGGAGTAACTGAGCAGGAATTAAACTGGGTAACAATTCAGTGACCCAAGACTAATGGAAGAGATCCACAGAGACCACCCCAACAATCCCACCCCAATTAAACTGGGTAACAATTCAGAGTGACCCAAGACTAATGGAAGAGACCCACAGAGACCACCCCAATTAAACTGGGTAACAATTCAGAGTGACCCAAGACTAATGGAAGACACCCAGAGAGATCATTGCAGACCCTGGCCCTGCACAGACACCCCGTGCATCCCTGGGAGCTTTGGCCAAATGCTCCTGGAGCTCTGGCAGCCTTCGGGCTGTGCCCATTGCCTGGACAGGCTGGGCACTGCCCAAAAATCCTCTGGGGGAAGAACCTTTTCCCAATATCCAACCTAAACCTCCCTTGACACAGCTGGCAGCCTCCCTCCTCTGCCACATTTCAAGATGGAAGGAGATGCTTTTCCAAGCTCCTCCTGCCCGCAGACCCACCGTCTTGGAAACAAAGTCGTGCAGCCTCACTCCCCCGTTGTGCTGCGGCGTGCTGGAGCCATCGGTGTCCGGTTTGGGCTCCAGCTGCTTACTGCCAACGCTGGGCTCGCTGTTCCAGGGCTGCAAAGGACCTGCAAGACACGAGGAAGGAAAAGCTGACTGGCTGCCCCTAAAAGTTTGGGCCTCATCAACCAGAAGCAGCTCCCAGGTATAATAATCCCGTGGAATAATGAACATTTCAGGATAAGCCAGGTAGTTATGTCAGGATGGAGATATCACACGCACCGCTCTTCCTCCGGCTCCTCCGAGGGTAGGGCACAGTCTGGATGGTTGAAATGGCTTCGATTGGGCCACCATCGTTGGGGACTGTCAGAGTGGTCTTTGCCACGATGGATTCATTAGCCTGGAACGACAGAGGCAGCACCAGTGAATGCTGACAGAACAGGGGAGCTCCAGCAGCTCTGCAGGAGCAGGAACTGTGGCCCACACGCAGTTGTGACCCTCCTACCTGGTCTGCTGTGTTGCTAATGGATCTGGATTTCTTCTGAGGAGCTGGGGGGCCTTCAGCAAACTGCCTGGAAGAGCGCTGAAAAGAGAGCACGTGTTTGTCTAGGAGCAGGAACGCTGCTCATTGAGTCCAGAAGCTCTGCACGCTTCGTGCAGCTGTGATGTGTGCAGACAAATCCTTCCGAGGCACCTCTGCCTTCGTGGCAACCATGGAGGTGCCAGGAAGAATTAGGGAACCTCTTTCAAATCAATTTTCCTGGTCAGATTTCTAATTCAGTTCAGAAAAAAAAAAAACCAACAAAACAAGCCCCCAGCAAACCCACACAAAAAACAGCAACTCAGCAAGCACCAAGATTCTTCCCAGCTCCAGCAGGTGATGGTTTCAGGCTCTTTGCCAACTGTACCTTCTGCAGATTAAAGCAGAACAAGCTCCTTTACCAAGTAGAAAAACGTTAACTTCCTACACCATTTCCCCCTAATCTGGGAGCTGTTAATAATCTCCAAGCATTTTCTTGCACAGCACAGGATATACAGAAACTCCACTCATTCTCAGTACACCAACAGTGACATCAGACCCAAATTTCAATGTAAACCCCCACAGCAGCAGCGAGGTCTGACCGTGGTCACTACAGGTGGCTGTGAGGTGACAGATGGTGGCATTTTGGGGGGAACAATGGAACCCACGTGAGAGGGAACAACTGAACAATACCCGCTTCTGTCTCCTCTTCAGCCTGACAGCTTTCACCATGGAGGAATCCCAATCCTGGGGGAAATACACAGCACTGGTTAATGGTAAACACCACACAGCCCCTGGGCAGGGCTTTCAGCAAGTTTTAGGACAGCCGGGAAATGCAAATCAGCTCAGCCAGGTTAATACCCCAGTAATCTAAACACAAAGGGTCTCTGGAGACCAACCCCCTCCCCTCGGGCTCTACAGGGGAGGAGAAACTTCAGAACAGTGGAGTTACATTACCAGTGAGTCATCGGATTTGTCAAAGCTGATGTCTGACAGAATTGAGCCAGATTCATCTATTGTCGACAGCCTAAAAAAAAACAACAACAACAAAAAAAAAACAAATTAGAAGAAGCTTGTATCGGTTTGGCTTTCTTTCAGTCACGGTTCAAGAATAATCTCACTGACTCAGAGGAGTCGTATTTTAAAGGGGAACAAAAAGGAAAACTGTTGACATGGGTGCGGAATGTGTCACAGAGGCCGCCGGCTGGATTGCTGCCTGACACCTCCGATTCAAATCCTCCGATTCAAATCCTCAGATTCAAATCCTCAGATTCAAATCCTCAGATTCAAATCCTCAGATTCAAATCCTGCTTCCCCTACCTTTTGTTGCCCGAACTTCCCACAGGAGCCTGTGGCCTGTTCAGGAAGGCGAGCACAGACTTCTGCTCCTCGCTGAGCTGGATGCTGCCCCCCGAGGCATCGCACATGAGCAGCTCCCGGATCAGCTGGATCTGCCTCTCCTGTGAGCACAGATAACATCAGCAGCTGGATACACCGTGTTTAATTAGTGTAAGACCCCCCCGCCAAGTGCTCCAGATACCAGAGATAAGCTCTCAGAACTTGTGTCAGTGGACTGCTTAATGGCTGTGGGCGGTAATGGCAGCTCAGACAGGTAATGGCAGCTCAGCTCTGCCAGTCTCCTTTCCCAGATCACAGCACAAGGCTGCTCCGAGGAGCTGAGCCAAGTCCTTCCTTTTTTTTGTTTTTCCCCTCTCCTTTCCTTCCCATGAGTGCCAGTCCTTACTCGCCACTGATCAATGCAGTTTAATCGCCTTGTCTCCTCCACACTCTCAAGAGCTAAACACAGGAATTACTCACCAGCTTCTCACAGTCCACTTCAGCTTTTTGCCTGCGTTTGATCTCCACGTCCACCTGATTGCGGGCGTGTTTCAGCTTCACGTCCAGGGCACTGCGCTCAGCTTCCGTCTTCATCAGGAGATCTTTGTACCTGCTGAGCTCGTGCTCCGTTTTCTGCCATTTCCTCCGGTTCTCCTCAAAGTTCTTTGCTAACTGGATAAACTCTGGGGAGAGAGCACAGGAAGCTTTTAGCTGGGCGAGCAGAGGAGCAGCTGACAGCACAGAATCCCAGGATTCCTGAGGTTGGAAAAGACATCGAGTCCGAGCTACGCCCGATCCCCACCTTGTCACCCAGCCCGGAGTGCCACACCCAGCCCTTGGACACCTCCAGGGATGGGGACTCCAAACCTCCTCCAATCCCTGACCGCCCTTTCCATGAAGAAATTCTTCCTCCTGATGCCCAACCCGCTCCCAGCTGAGGCGTGGAGAGCCCAACCCAGCCACACAGGAGATGTCCACGAGCTCTTCCCCTTTTCAGACCAAACCCGAAGAGCTGGAACACGAGAGGTCCCACAAAGCCAGAAACAGAACATGGCCCTGTCTGGAAATTCAGCTGGGATTTGATGTTTTCCCCCCCATAAAGGAAGAACCCCCAGATCGGCCTGGTTTTAGCATCTTCAGCAGATTCTCCATGAACAAAACTCACGGCATTCATTTCCTTCGCTCAGCAGCTCGGCCTGCCGCGTCAGCTGCTCGTACAGACCCCGCAGGTTCACCATCACGCCAATCTCCATCCTCCTGCAGAGAAAAAAACACAAAACACAGCTAAACGAGCAGCCCAGCCCTTCCCCTCGCACCTCCAAGCAGAAACCAGCCCAGAGGAAAGAGAATCAGCCTCGGAGTTACTGGCTGTAATGCTCCCAGGCGGGTTCGAGAAGCTGCACGAACAAAACTCATGTTTTATGGAGATATATGCATTCCCGTTGGGAATGAAAATCCACAGCCCTCCAAGAGTTTATGGTTAAGAGAGGCAGATCTGCCCACCTTAGTGCTTCACTATCCTCCAGCACAGCACAGAGGCTCAGAGCCCAAGGCAGGGTGAAGGATCCCGAGTCCTTCCCTTTCAGAAAGGATACAGAACACAGCCCTTGCCCTGCCTACAAATAACACGGTACTATATAGGCCACTAAAAACCTGCAAGTTTTCAGCACTTTGTAAGATAAAAATAGGAGCAACATTCCGGGGAATTTTAATACAGTTTTAAATTTAGCTGCATTTTAAGTTACAGCTCCTCCTGCAAATAGCTGTTAAAATTCAAGCAGTCAGCACATTTCTCTCAAACAGCAGCAACAACGGCATAAACAGAGCCAGCGAAGGGGAAAGTCTCCAGCTCAGCAAGGCAGAAATGATTTCAATAATGGGGCGGGCAGGGCAGGGAAAGGAGCTGGTGCTGGAAGGCTCGGCAGTGGTGCCAGCAGGGAACACAACACAGGAGGCTCTGAGGGACCGAGACCTCGATCCTTCCTCTACAGTGAGGAGCTCTGCCCTTGTGCTGCGAACCCACGGCACGCCCAGCCCGGTGCTTCGAATTACCCAGCCCGGTGCTTCGAATTCCCCAGCCCCGGCTCGCACCGAGGCCGTGGGGAGCAGCGATCGGGGCTCCGAGACCAGCGGGGAACGGGCCCGGCATCCGCCGCTGCCCCCAGCCCTCCGGATCCCCCGGTTCCTCTCGGCGAGCCCCCAGC
>VWZN01005438.1:148833-162091 GCA_013396955.1 Regulus satrapa | reverse complement strand
GAGATGAGCAGCCAGGACCCCTCCGGCACCTGGGGCGAGGCAGAGCAGTGGTTCTGGGTTTAGCACAGTTCAAAGCTCGGCTGGGAGCGGAATCTGCCTCACCCGGGCCAGCTGGGCCACGGAACCCGCGCCCCTCCGTGCTCTGAGGTGGCTTCTGGAGTGCGTGGAGAGCCCATCCCAGTAAAAACCAGTTTGTCACGAGCAAAGACACCTCTGCAAACAAACACCAGCAGCGCTCGGGGAACGTTCTCTTGTATGGCTTGAAGTGAAATCCGCAGCTTTGGTTTGGCTTGGCTTCGTCCCTCGTGCCGTGCAAAGCCTCTGACCGGTCGGGGTTGTGCTGGAGGTTTCTGGGGAAGGGTTTTTGTTTTTTGGGTTTCTTTTTGATTAAAGATCACTTGGGAATGTGGAGCTCAACACAACTAGATATTGAAAGAGAAGTTCGTGTTTGCTCGAGGCCGGGCCTTACTCCTCTCCTGTCCACTGGCCGCCGGCCACGTGGCCGTTCAGGCGGTTGGAACCGTTCCTGGAAGTGCTGAAAATTCCTTTTGTGCTGTTGGAAGTCCCGTCCTCCTCCTCGGAGCTGCTCTCCACGTCACTGCGGTCATCCTTGGACACCTGAACGTTGCCAGCGGAATTGGGCGGTGGGGAGGGGAGAAGGGGAGTTGAAAAATGGGACAGAAAGCAGCAATTAAGAGAATTAGAATTAGCAATTAGAAGGTTGTGTCCGTGTGATGAACCACCTGCACTGGCATCTACCTCCTACATCTGAGCCTGGCTCAGTTCAGGCTCCCAAGAAGGAGCCACATCAGGAACAAGACACAGACACCGAAAAAGACAATCTGGAAAGATGTGCTCCATTTGCCAAAGGTTATGTGGATCTGGGAAAGCACTGCACTCTTTTCCTCACCAGATCAGATGATATTACAGATCTGGCTGTGTTCTTATCTTCCCAGAGCTCCTCTCTAGGATCAGTTAAAGGCCGTTTTTCCAAACAATTTGTTTTGAATCAAAAATTTTTTCATGCCCCAATCACGAGTGGGTCCGACAACCAAAAACCAGGTTTGAGAGAAAACATTTTGTCCTACAGGGAGCAAATTGCTACCTTAAAAATTACCCAGCTTTATTTATCACATCACCGCTCGACCAAAGCCCCTCCATTTCCACAGCCTGTGCTTCATCTGGGAGATCCCATTTAGGAGCAGGAGCCTCTTTGGACAGTTCAGGATCTCCAGGAACTTTTTGGATGTGCTGGCTTCTGCCTGTTGCCAGAACGTTTTGCTATTTCCCCCCCCCCAGTATTTTCCTGCTATATTGGAAGTTCAGAGGGTCACTGGAAGGAAGCAGAAATCCCTGGACGTGTTTTCCGTTCTGGGGGTGAGAAGTGACTTCAATCCTTCCACAAAAAGGAGGAAATTCCTCCCCCCCTCAGTGCAGTGCTGACGAGGAGCAAAGACACTTGGAGTGTGTGAGTGTGTAAAAGCAGAAGGTGAAGGTTGTGCAGGCAGGTGACAGCAGGTAAGAACAGACCCCAGGACACTGCTCTGACCTTTGGAAAAACCAATATTTTAGCACTCTGTCAGGACCAGGGAGAGAAGGAGAAGGCACCAAAGCCCCAGGGCTCTGCTTTTGTCTTGGCCTCGACACAGACGTGTTTCAGTGAACAAACAGAACCACAGGTCACACTTACATGCACAGGGTGAAACTGTCCAGCTCCAATCTGGCACAGAGAAAAGGAGAAAAGAATGAAGAGGACAGAGCTTAGAGTCCTTTCTCTGGCTAGGTCACCTGGACAGGAGAGAACCAAGGAAAGGGAAAAGGTGTAGAACTCAGGATACAGAAACAGCTGCAGAGAATGAAAATCAGGCATTTGCAGTAGCAGCTGTGGGGAACAGATGAAGAGCTCATACCCTGAAACCTGCTTGGCCCCAGAGACAACCAGAATATTTCTATTTTTCAAGGCCACATTCCATGTTGTAGGGGCAGCTAAAGTCAAACACAAAATAATGCAGAGCCATCAGAGACACCCAGATCAGAATATCCCTTTTTTGTGCTACTAAATCAGCTTTTTGGCTGGTTTCATAGAATCATGGAATGGTTTGGGTTGGAAGGACATTAAAGCTCATTTTGCTCCACCCCCTGTCATGGGCAGGGACTCCTTCCCAGGTTGCTGCAAGCCCTGTCCAGCCTGGCCTTGAACTGGATGCTCTCTCTTCCAACCCAGGCCATTCTGGGATTTTTGACAACCAGCAAATCCCACGGCATCCCTGAGAACCCTTTCCCTGGTGCTGGAGCTCAGTGCCTGCACTGGCAGACAGAAGCCAGTTAAAGATGCACAATCCCCAGGGGCAGCTGAAATTGGGGAACATCCTGTGTGTTCATCCTGTTGTCCAAAAGAGAGCCTGCAACCATCTTAAACTCCACACTGCACAACCAGAGTGTCATAAATCACCATTTTAGGACATTTGAACCTACTGGAAAATGGAATCATTTCCCTGCATGCCTAGGAGAGACCAGAGTGTCATAAATCACCATTTTAGGACATTTGAACCTACTGGAAAATGGAATTATTTCCCAGGATGCCCAGGAGAGACTCCCTGCCTTCGAACACACCTGTGAACTCCCAAGTGCAGAGCAATCAAGGTAAGAGAAGCCATTTTCCTGAACTCTTGACACAAATCCCTCAAGAACCAAAGCAGCCCTCAGTGAAAAGCCCAATTTCTCAGGACTCCTTCAGGAGGCTTGCAGGACAGAGGAGCCAGAAGCCTCGCTGGGCCTTACCTTGCCCCGCACCAGGGCCTTGGAGGCCGTGCGGATGATGAGGTAAGACCAGATGACATGCAGGACCTGCAGGGTCACCAGGAGCCCGTTGAACAGCCACCAGGAAGGGTAGGGACCGATCAGCTCCCAGCTCTCAAACAGGGTCGTGTTCAAAATCCTTCCAAGAGATCAAAAAAAAACCAAAAAAAACCCATTTGAGATCATCATTTGTGTCTCACTGAGCATCTGCTGCTCTGCTCCTGCCAGAGCCAGGAGACTGAGCAAAGCTCATCGGGAGCATCTGAACTGAGCAACGAAACAGAACATGTGAATGTGCTGCAATTTGGTTACACACACACACAGAGCTCTGCTGCCAATTTTCTCCTCTGAAGCACAAGCATTTATTTATAACGACTTTCCCAGGAAGTGATGTCAGGCTGCTCTGCTCACCAAACCAGCCGTTAACACCTTCCTGCTTGGGCAGCTTGCACTCGGATTTAAAGGTCAAAAATCGTATCAGAAATCGTGTGTGTGTGTTTGGGAGGGGGTGGAGATTGGATTGTCCCTCTGTGCTGGGCACCGTGAGGCTGGGTGGCCTCACAGCCAGGGAGATATTGAGGGGCTGGAGCGTGGCCAGAGCTGGGGAAAAAGAGGCTCAGGGGGGCTCTGCACGACCCCCTGACAGGTGGGGACACCTGGGGTGTCTGCTCTGGCAACAACAGGACAACAGGGAACGGCCTCAGGATGTGCCAGAAAGGTCCAGGTTGGACATCAGGAGGAATTTTGCCATGGAAGGGATGGTCAGGCACTGGAAGGGGCTGCCTGGGGAGTGCCCATCCCTGGAGGGGAACAACTGGGGGTGGCACTCAGTGCTCTGGTGGGGATTGGTGGACTCAGTGGTCTTGGAGGGCTTTTCCAATCTCAAGGATTCTGGGATCAGGAGGGAATTTTGTCCCCAGAAGGCCTCCCTCCCTCCCTCCTTCTCTGGGTGCTTTTCTCTTCCCTCAGAGTTTTATAGATTCCTCCAGCCAGGCTGGCAGACTCAAAACTGCTTTATGGCTGAAGCTTTGTGTTTCTTTCATTACTGTTTTGCTGTTCTTGTTGCTTGGAGTTATTGCCAGTCCTTCAGCAATTTAATAAACACTTGAGATTTTATGATGCAGAGAGGTATGGAGAGACCTTTAACAACCACATTAATTTCACACAGCTTTGAACATTTCACAAGAAAAGCAAAACAAGCCTTTCAAACAAGAACCAAAATCCCCCAAAAGGCAGCTCCAGAAGTATTTAACTCATAGCAGGTTTATGAAAGAATTCAATGCAATTATTCCAGAGATCTGCTGATGTTTCACATCACTAATTAGGGAAGGGAATTACACGTGCAGTGAAGCAGCACAGGGTCTGCAGTGCCAGATTTCTCTACCAAGCTGAGGGGTGACATTACAGCCAGTGGAAAACACATTAAAGATTTACAGGATGCTGAGCACTGGTGTGAGGTAAGAGCATCCCCTCACGACAGACAGCAGCTGCAAAAACAACTCTTGTCTGTCCCTGGAAGGAGCCTACGAAGAAATAGGAATTAAAGCTCTTCTTCATCCAGAGTCCTCTGGAGCATTTAATGGAAAATAAGAAAAAGCTTTAACTGCAACCCCTGATCCTGAAGTGAAAGGATTGTTGCTGCCTAGCAGGCATCCAAAAAGAATGGGAATGCCAGGTGTCCATGGCCTGGGCAATGAATGCAGGCACTAAAATGGTGCAACCAAACCAAACAAATGGAGAAGAGCTCGTGAACCAAAGCACTGCTCCAGGGCTGACCTGCTGAGGTGAGAGGGAATCTCATTATGGGATGATTCTCTCTAAGCCGTTTATCCAGGGTTTTACCCCCCAGGAAACCTCAGACCTATTTCAGGCTCTCAACAGTCCCAACACAAGGCCAGGACAGAAGTGCTGTAAGAATCAGAAACTGCAGTGATGACTAAGCCAGACAGAAGCAAAAAATTACCTCAAGAGACCGTGCCTCACTTGTAATTATTTCTAGAACTTCTTCAGAGAGGCAGAAAAGAACCCTTCAAGCCTCTCAGAGCAGATCCTGGCTGCCTCTGCCATCACTGCAGCAGGGCAGGGGCAGCTGGGAATGGGATTCTGGACTCTTCTCCCAGTCCCTCAGCTGACTGGGGAGAGATTTCTTCATGTGCCTACTCCAAACCTCGTGTCCCAAACAGCACTTGGGCCACTTCAGGCTGCCTCGAGGGACAGCTGGAATACTTGGGAAAAGTCTAAAACAAAGGAAAGGATTGAGAGAACAACCAAGATCCCCCCCAAGCTGCAGGTGCTTACCAGAAGGGGTAAATGCCCAGGCGGGTGACGATGAACACGACCCCAAAGAGCATGAAGAAAGCATCACACACACGTTGGTACTTGGCATAATTGGCCAGTTTTGCAGCCTGCAAGGGATAATAAAACATGCAAACATCATTCCTTTTGTGCACTCCTGTAATTATTCGCCTGGAGAGCTGCAAAGAAATAAAAAAAGTCTCAACCGCGTTTGTACAGTTTGGAACAAAGAGGGATTGTTATGTTGTATTCCTTTTTGTATTATTTTTATATTAATATATTATTGATATTTGTATTATTTTTATGCTGTTATTTATGTGGTCCTACAAGAACAATGGGAGAGACTATTTACAAGAGTGACAGGACAAGGCTCCAAACTGCCAGAGGATACAATCCCCCTCTCTGAAAGGGTGGCGAGGCCCTAGCAGAGGTTACCCAGAGAAACTCCATCCCTGGAGGTGCTGGGTGGGATTTGGAGCAACCCGGGACAGTGGAACTGGATGATCTTTAAGGCTCCTTCCAACCCAAACCATTCCACGGTTTTGTAACTCTCAGCACTCAAAACAGCTCGGAGGAAAAGCTGACCAGGCAGGATCAGCCAGCACGAATTTCACGGCAGGTTTCAAGCAGTTCATCGAGGAGGAGAACGTCAGCTTGGCTCCCCTGAGACCGCAGCAGCTTTAGGAAGGCAGAGATTGGAAAGGAAAATTCACCTCCAAGAGGAAATCGGAAGCGTCGTGGAGGCACAGCACCAGAGTTCCAACACGCACCATGTTATTCATGTACGAGAAGGTGATGAGCCCGATGGTGGCCAAGTGATGGACAAACATGATCAGGAAGTCCTGGAAAGAGCAAAATCAACGCGTGAAGACTCTTCACACAAAAAAAAAAATGCAAAAGTTTGGAACAGAGCCAGCCGAGTTCACTGGGGGGTGACAGGATTGCTCGGGTTGGGACTCCACAGCAATCACAGCTCGTCACACTCCCCGCCAGAAGCTTCCAGAAAAGTCTCTCAGCTTTGGTGCTGCTGAAGTCAGAGCTCTGCCTGCACAGGGCACACACACAGCTGTACCTGCAAACCCCCACAGGTACAATTCAGAGATCAAAATCAGCCTCAATTTTGGCTCCTTTTGGTTTTTCAGCCACGCTGGGGGCTCCTGGCACACACTCAAGTGCTGTTACTGCTGTCAGGGACCAAACCAGAACACCAGATAACCCAGCAGGAAAGACTAAAAATATTCCAATATTCTGGTTGACACTTCAGCCCCCAGCTTCCTGTACCTCACCCTGCTGCAGTGGGGAACCTCGTTGGTAAAGTCAAAAATGAATTAAAGTCTTAATTAATTAATTAATGACAGAGTCCCAGAGGTTGTTCATCACTCTCTCCCTGCAGCCCCACTGTATTCCATAGTGCCCCACCTGCTAATATCAGCACAGAAAAAAAAAAAAAGCCTGGCCAAACTTGTATTTTTCACCAGCCAATGCCAAAATTGGGATAATTTGTGTAAACTCATGTAAAGGAAGCAATAAGCCAGGATTTACTGGGGGATTGTTCTCCAACAGCAACAATAACCAAATCCTGGAACGCAGCACGAGAACGAGATTTGAGCATCTGCTCCTCACACAAATGAAAAATTCCTTTCAAAACCCCTTGATTACAGCCCCAGCTTTTGCCATTTCCTCAGCAGCTTCAGCTGCTTTGAGCAGCTCGTTTTTCTTGCAAGGCTTCCAGCTAAATCTATTTTTAGGCAATGATTTGTTAACTTTTGATTGGGAGCTATTGAGTGAAGCTGTTCTGTTCCCTGGGAGGTGAAAGGAGCTCAAGGATACACCAGGCTGCAGGTCAGCCTTGCTCCTCCCTTTTTCTCAGGCTCATAAAAGTGTAAAAAATTAGGAAGAAAATGTAATTATCACTCCATTTTGGTTTTCCTGGCCAGGCACACTCCCATTTTTTGTTAGTCCTACCTATTGATTGTTATTTTTACTTAGCTACCGAGTGGTTAATGCAATTGTGGTTCATCTCACCTTCCGTTTAATGTCTGTAAACTGAGAAAACATGAGGGACCAGTAGAAGGCCAGCTCCAAGATATAGTAATAATAAAGCCTGGATGTTAGAGGCTGGAAAACAGACAGAGACAGCACAAGTTACAAGACAAAATCATTCAAATTTTACATTAAAATCACTTTTTTCCTTCCTCCTTTTCCAGCCCACTTTGTTCCTCCTGAATTGCTGAGGCATAAGTTAGATCATTCAGGTCTCATAAAAAACAAGCTTAAGCAACAGGTATTTTACTCACACAAAATTAATTGTGTGTTTGAGCTTTCTTCCAAAGGAGTAAATTCCCCTGTCAATATTTACAGCTCCTGCTGAAGCCTCTTGGAGGAAGAAAACCAGGCTCTGGAGCAGCCTTTACACAGTAAATAAATAAATTTTATGCCTTTTTCTCCCACTTTTAATAATCTCAGCAGCAAGTAAACATAAAGTGACTGAGTCAGGTATATCTGAGGAAACCCTGCTGTTGCCAAACCTAACCAGGCACAAAGAATAAATGGCAGAGCTTTAATCCAGTATCAATAAGAAAAAAAAAACCTGAAATTGTCCAAAAAGTTGGAATTTAGGAGGGGTTTCTGTCATACCTGGAAAGGGTAGTTGTACCAGCACTGTCGTGTGTCCCAAAACCAGGGTGCCTAAAGGGAATAGGGAGGTTTTTATTATATATAACTAAGAAATTATATAAAACCCCAGTTTGGATGTTTTCCTCCCCAGCACATAAAGTCACCTGAGAGTACAGCACTGCTTCACTGAAATTTTACCTTCATTCTGCCATTCAAATTATATTTACTGTAAAAAAATCCTAATGATTTAAAGTCTCCTTTGTGTTATCAATGAGAGTTCTGCTGCAATGGAAATTTCTAGAATTATCATACAGCTCTAATAATAATAATAATAAAGACCCAAGGAGATGAACCTGTATCCCTTCAAGAGGGAGGGGAGAAAAAAAAGGAGCAGATTTCCATAGCAAAAAAAAAAAAACAACCCAAAAATGTTTTTTTCCACCTTGTTTTTTCTAACATTTCTGGGGTAACAGGTCAAATAATTTTCTGTTATTTCCAAAATGATAGCTCTGTAGAGAAGCTGAAGAAGGTTTTTAACAGAACCCCCCAGGATCCCAAATCAGGGATCACTCAACTGCAACCACACAGAACAACAACGTGGGTGACAGAGCAACTCACCGTCCAGAGAAACCTGATTCCATAAAAAAATATACTTAAATAAAATGTAAATCTCCACCTGGAAAAAGAAGTAAAAAAATCAACTTAGGACACAGAATCAGCTTCTGGTTAGAATTCATAAAATTAATTGAAATACACAGTAAAAAAAAAAACCAAATCTGACACCTGAAAAGCCTTCACCCATCTTAATTTCTGAACATTTCAGTTAACATAAACCCATTGAAAAGTTTTCACAGCACACAGGAGCTTGCACCAACAGCCAAGTTTGAAATTCAGGGTGAGCATGCATCATTCATATGCTTCAAGAGACAACAAGATACCCACAAGCAGAGCTGTTGTCACCCAGAGGAATCCTCGTGTCATTTTTCCCCTCTTACCTTGTGGCTTTAGGTAGACAAAACCATACTGGGGGAGGAATTGAAAGTTACTGGAAAGGAAAGAAACCAGCAGAGGAGAAACAAGTCAGGAAAAAATACTGAGGTTCTACTGCACTGCAGAGAAATGGCAGGAGCTCGGGGGGAAAGGGAACAAGGGGTGGATGGAGAGAAGAAAGGAGCCAAGGAGTGTCAGTAAAGGAAAGGCAGGAATGGGGAAAAGGAATGGATGGAGAGAAGAAAGGAGCCAAGGAGTGTTTGTGAGAGGGAGAGGCAGAAGGGGATTCCTGCAGGAACAAGGAATGGATGGGGAGAGATAAAAGGAGCCAAGGAGTGTCAGTANCGGACAGACGGACAGACATGGACACAGACACGGACAGACACACAGACACACACGTGGACGGACACGGACACAGACANGAAAGGAGCCAAGGAGTGTCAGTAAAGGAAAGGCAGAAGGGGATTCCTGCAGGAACAGGAACCAGCCCCAGGTGGGAACGCAGCCGGGCAGGAGGCACCAGGGATTCACACCCAGCGTGGGCACGGACACACAGACACGGACAGACATGGACACACAGACACAAACACATGGACAGACACGGACAGACACGGACACACAGACACAAACACATNGGACAGACACACGGACAGACACACGGACAGAC
Organism: Regulus satrapa; assembly: GCA_013396955.1. Classification (NCBI taxonomy): domain Eukaryota; kingdom Metazoa; phylum Chordata; class Aves; order Passeriformes; family Regulidae; genus Regulus; species Regulus satrapa. The sequence continues at coordinate 152,724 of VWZN01005438.1, read as the reverse complement.
ACACGGACACAGAGACAGACACGGACACAGAGACAGACACGGACAGACATGGACACACAGACACAAACATGGACACATGGACACACAGACACAAACACATGGACACACGGACAAACACGGACAGACATGGACAGACACGGACAGACAGACACAAACACACGGAGACACGGACAGAGACGGACAGATACAGACAGACAGACACAAACATGGACACATGGACAGACATGGACACAAACACATGGACACACGGACAGACATGGACAGACACGGACAGACACGGACAGACAGACACAAACACATGGACACACGGACAGACACGGACAGACACGGACACAAACACATGGACACACGGACAGACACAGACGGACATGGACAGACACACAGACAGACACGGACACACGGACACTCCAGTGCCTGAAGCTGCTCAGCACCGATCTCGGGCACTGCCCACCAAACACCTCAGATTCAAAACCTCCTTGCACTGCCCTCGTTTGACGGGCAGGACTTTGGGCCCAGCCAGAGGAGAACAGAGCTGTGGGACGAAGCCCCTCTGCACACACATACATGCTCTCACAAAATTTGGTGAGCGTGGTGGGCTTGTCCTGGTTCCTCCGATGGCGAAACCAGCGCTGGATCTTTCGGACATCCCAGTCCAGCTGCTTGGACAAGCCTTCTAACCTTTTTCCATCTGGAGACTGAAGGAAAAGGAAACAAATGTCATTTCTGTGTTCCTCAAGCTGCTTTCAGACGGAGATAACGCACAGGTAACAAAAAGCGGAGCAGAGTCTGGAAGTGAGAAGCCACTGCCACAAATGGTCACCCTGGTTTAACCTTCGTAAGCCACTAATTACTTAATTAGTCTTTGGTTGAGAGTCTCCTCACCTATTTCATCAGCTGAGAGCTCATTAGGACAGAGAATGTGACTGTTCAGTCTGTTAATTTTTGGGGAGGAGCTGTTGGAAGTGTCCTGTCCTACCTGTTCAAGCTGCACACCAATTCCAAGAGCACAGAACTCAGGAGGAGCAAAACTAAAGATGTTTAAGGTTTGGTGTTCACAGCAAGGGAAATTTTAAAAAGAGTTGGTTTAATAAAGTAGGTGGTTGTATATTCCATAAGGGCACTGTGGAAATGGTGTTATTCCTGTTAACAAAGTTGATAAATTAAAATATATTTGAAGATTTAAATGCTTCCGTGACAGATTTAGATATAATACATCCCTGTTCTCCACCTGGGAACTCTACTGTGTCTGAATGAACACAAAATGGATTTATCAAAGTGAACCAAACCTGGTAACTCCCTCTCCAACAGCCCAGGAGTGAGATAATTCAGAGCAGGGAGCTCTACCACTGAAAGATGATAAACACATTCTACTATTTGAGTACAAACCACAAAAGCAGTGATTTAATACCAAATCATCAGCCTGCCCGGCTGACAATCCAAAGCAGAGCAAGCTGAAAAATCAGAATCAGAGTAACTACTCACTTATTAATTAGTAAGTAATTAATTGAAAGAGTAAATTTTGCCAGACAAATTCTGCATAGCCCGTGGACCTCCCGGGTTTTCTAAACATTCATTTCAAGGACATCTCCTGCATTAAAGTTCTGCCAGCAAAGGGCATCAACAGAAGGGGATTTTTCAGTTCACACATCATCATTCCTAATGCCTCAAAACTTTCATCTTCCCACAAGGCAATTTTTTGGAGGTTTTAGAGAATTTCTCTTGATCTGCTCCAGTAGATGAGGGTCACCAAACCTCAACAGAAAACCTTCAATTTATCTTTAATGAAAATCTACTGCACTTATCCAGCAGTGGATGAAATACAGAGGGATTCTGGCATTCTGTAGGCCTGTGAGGAAAGAAGGAGCTAAAAAAACACCTCCTACCACCATTAAATATCCTGCCCTTCATCCTGACTGCCTGAACACCTCCCTGAATAATCCCCTTCCACCGGCAGGGTCACAACCACTGGCCACAAAACCAATAAAATCAGAACATGGAGAATAAGAGGAACTCTTTCCCAATAAAAGTGGGAGACGCTGGGAAATCTATGGTGAAAGCAACAATAAAATTGTAAAATTTGCACCAAAGGCTGGCAGCTAAAGGAAGCAGCTCAGGCCTGTCCACCAGGGGAATGTTTTGTATTCCAAAGATTCTCTCAGCCCCACAGAGAATTAATTTTGCTACCAGAGGCAAAGTGAAAGCAGAAGGAGTTTGAGGGTGCAGAGCGTGAAATGTGCAGGTGAATCCAGAAGAGTGGTCATTCCTAGCCCCTCCTGGCACCTCCCCACCATCCCCAGGCCTCCTTGGGGATGGAGGAGGAACTGGAAACGTGACTCACCTTAGTGATGGATGTAAACACTTTCTCTAAAATTGCATTGGGCTGGGCTCTGTGAGGTCCGCTGTCCTGAATGCCAAGGTTTATGGCACAGGGCTTGGCAATAAACCTGCAAGAATTGCCCAGAAATAACTGGATTAATACAAGATATTCCTTTCCTCCCTCTGCCTGAGTTGAGGAGGATTTCGTCACCCACTGCAAAAACCTGAAAAAAAAGCTTTTGAAATCTTCATTCTGCTGCTCGCCAGGTGAAGAAATTCCCTTTATTAGTCCATATGGTGACTGCAGACAGCACATACTGCGCACACCAGAATGAAAAATTAAATCTTAATGCCCTTGTCCTGTAAGGATGTGAATGTGCTCCCCAGGGGGATTCTCATTCCTCAGAATAAAACAGAAACGCTGGAGATGAAGCCCTAAGACAAAGTGTCTGCTTTCCAAAATGAGCCTTGGTGTCACAGAGCTCTGAAAAAAGGGAAGTTCGAGTGACACAACTCCCAAAAGCTTTTTGGGTTTTTTTTTTGGGGTTTTTTTTGGGTTTTTTTGGGGGTGGGGGGAATAAAGTGGTTTGTTTCCTTCAGGACCAAGAAGAAGATGCAAATCCCCCCCCCGAGCTCCCAGAATCATCCATCCCACGTGGATTCCAAAGTGATTTAACTCTTCCTGGATTTTACAGCCCAGAGCCTGGAAACCAGCCCAGGTTTACAACTCGAACCAGTAGAAACACCTTCCAAATGATCAGGTTTTGGGTCAGAACGGGCTCAGGGTTCTGAGGAAATGTCTGCATTACCTGAAATGTTCCTCTCCTGCTGGTGTGGGCAAAAGGAACAACACTGAANTTTTAAAAATATTTTTTAATATATTAAATGTTTTTATACTATTTTTTCCGACAAGTGCAGCAGGAGACGTTCACACGTGAATTTGCAGGTGGAATATGAAATGAGTGCTGTGCTCAGTCAGGAAAACCCCAAGCTGAGCTGGCTGTTCAAACTCAGCCAGGTAAACTCACACTCCAAATTTCTGCTCCCAGAGCTGATTTCCAGATGTGTTTTGCACTGATGAAGTTCTGCACAACCCCCAGAAGAGGAAAAATGATTGCCCAGACAGCAGAATCTCCATCCTTGGGGATGTTCAAGCTGAGCTGCCCCAACACTGAGGATTGGATGAAGATGACCTTGAGAAATCCCTTTTAATCTAAATTATTTTATGATCATAAAACCATACCCAAGGTCGACTCGGTACCACACCTTGCAGCAAGAAATTCTCAGCACATAAACATTTCTAATAAACTTTTATCAGCATCAGGGATCAGCTCACACCTGAGCCACCTCTCCCACACCAGTTGTTAACACACACACACGGATTTCACAAACCCAATTTTCACAGACTGGAACGTTGTAATAAATCCTTCTCAGGCCTGTTGTGCTTTACAAAAATAAAAAGGCAGAATCTTTCTTTATGGATGTGCCAGTTTATCACAGCTCTTGAAGGAAGAACAATGTCCAAAGTGAGATTTCTTGAATATGCGTTCTAAGGAGTTTGTATTTCCATCATCT
>VWZN01005438.1:124404-135837 GCA_013396955.1 Regulus satrapa | reverse complement strand
CTATCAATATATTTTTATCATATAAATATATAAAAATATATTTTATATATGAACATATTTTATATATTGATAAATATTTAAAATTACAGAATAAAAATAAATTTTTAAAAATAGATTTTTAAAAAGAAAAAAAATAAAAATAATAGATAATATATAATAAATGTCAGCTGCTTTCAGCCTTCACCAGGGTGTGAGACTGAAGAGCTGCGTTACCTTCACGGCTTTGGGTGGGGAGGCCTCTGTCTGCACAGCTGCTTTAGCACCCAGGTTCTGCTGCTTGGAGCTGACAGCTTTCTGAGCTTCTGCCTCGCTCTCTGGCTGTCCAGCTGAGGGAGCAGAGCAGGGAGAAAAAGCAATTAAAGGCTTCAAACCACGGGCAGCTTATGCTCCCCAACCCCAGCAGAGCATCCATTCCCCTTCAACGCTGAGGGAGCGACGCCCAAAAGTGTTCAGTCAGGGCAAAAGGAGGTACAGATATCTTCAAATGACAGCAAGGAACTCCTAAAGGGGACAGAAATAGGTACAAATATCTTCAAATGACAGCAAGGAACTCCTAAAGGTGACAGAAATAGGTACAGATATCTTCAGATGATAGCAAGGAACTCCTAAAGGTGATAGAAATAGGGACAAATATCTTCAAATGACAGCAAGGAACTCCTAAAGGGGACAGAAATCGGTACAAATATCTTCAAATGACAGCAAGGAACTCCTAAAGGTCACAGGAATAGGTACAGATATCTTCAAATGACAGCAAGGAACTCCTAAAGGTGATAGAAATAGGTACAGGTATCTTCAAATGACAGCAAGGAACTCCTAAAGGTCACAGAAATAGGTAGAAATAACTTCAAATGACAGCAAGGAACTCCTAAAGGTGACAGAAACAGGTACAGATATCTTCAAATGACAGCAAGGAACTCCTAAAGGGGACAGAAATAGGGACAAATATCTTCAAATGACAGCAAGGAACTCCTAAAGGGGACAGAAATAGGTACAAATATCTTCAAATGACAGCAAGGAACTCCTAAAGGTCACAGGAATAGGTACAGATATCTTCAAATGACAGCAAGGAACTCCTAAAGGGGACAGAAACAGGTACAAATATCTTCAAATGATAGCAAGGAACTCCTAAAGGTGATAGAAATAGGTACAGGTATCTTCAAATGATAGCAAGGAACTCCTAAAGGTGAGAGAAATTCTTCTAAAGCCTGTGTTAGAGCTTTAGGAGCAGAGAGTTGTCATGAATCAATCAATTGATCGGGCTCACCGTGACCATCTTCCAGCAGAGCAGAGTGCAAAGCCAAGCTGTTCTCAGCGACAGAAACCTGCAAGAGAAAACACGACAGTGAGAGGCTCCGACCTCCTGAGGAGGCACCAGACACTTCCAGCACAGCGGGAGAGACCCGAGGAGCTCAGGAAAAATTGGTTTGGAGTGTCAAGAGAGTCCTTGCTACAAAGCAGACACCCTCACAGGCTTCACACATACAAAAAAAATCTCATTTCTGTTTGCTTTTACGCCTTTATTAACCCTCAGAATCTTTGCTGGTTTGCTGAGGTTCCTCCCAGGTTTTCTCACTTACAAATCCCTTGAGCCCAAGCAGCACATTTACTGGAAATCTCATGGACCTCTCCAGCATTTGACCAATTTCTGACATTTAAGACATTCAGCAGAGACTGTGCTCTTGGGGTGGAAAAAAAAAAACACCCGAATTTTTAAAAAACCCCTTTTGTCAAATCATAACCTGTTCCAAGGTTAAGACAAACATGCCAGATCTTCCTTCTTTTCCTTCACAAACAAATTAGTAATTAAAAAAAAAAATTAATACTAGAGGAGTTGGCTCAGAAACAGTTTCAAATACTAAACAGAATTCTATCCTCGTTTAGTTTGGAAAAATGATTTTTAAAAAGAAAAATTACATCATTCGTTTCGTTTGGTTTTAGATCATCAAGTGCAACCACGAACAAAACCTGCTACAATAAAGCTCTCGATGTACAACTCCTGATTCAACTTGGCACTATTGCAATTAAACCCAACAGTCTGAAGTAGCCACACGCAAGGAACTAAAGTACCTTAACGAGATTTAACTGCACCTCATCACTAATTCACCCTCATGATTGCAAAGTCCATTGCAAGCGACTGCAATGTTGAGATGAAGGAGGTAAAGGAGGAGGAAGAGCTCTGTGTGTTCACACCCCGAGAGCAGAGCCACACACACGTCTGGCCAAGCGTCTTTTGTTCCCCTTTCTGCCGGGGGATTCCCCTTTCTGCCATTAATGACGAGCAGTTTTAATTAGGCTCATTTCCCAGATCGCCACGTCCCTTCCAAAGGCCGACCCTGGCTCCCAAACAATGCTCCATTCAGCTTCTCCTCACACCTGCACACCTCAACGAGTAACTCTGCAATTCCAGCTGAAGACCAGAAATTTTTCTTCCAATCTTTCCCTTCCCAGCAGGGAGATATTCTGATTTAACAGGTGCTCTTTTAATGAGCTCACCTTGGAGCAGGGAGCAGCCTGGACCAGTCAGACACGAAGCTGCTCAGCTGTCTCCGAGGAGCAGCTGAAAGCAAAGATTTGGCCCCTTGCCCAAGGAAGGCTGAAAAGCTCTAAAAGCCCTCTTGGCATTAAGCTGCCACGTGTTCAGCCTGGATGGAATACACAGTACCCCAATTATTATTCAGCTACTTTTATCCCGTCTGCTGTCCCCAGTTCAGGGAACAAATGCTCGAGTCCAGTTGACAGAGTCTCAATTTAGAGCTGGAGCTCAAAACCAGGAACAAACCCAAGCTGCCATTCTCAGTTACCCTAAAATTTAACCACTAAATGCAGAGGAAACAAACTCCTTTGATTGGGTCATATAAAGCTGCTCATGGTTTTGGTTTTGTTTTTCAATTGGTGTCGATTTTTTATTTATAAAAAACCCACCATAAAACAAACCTACCAAGATAAAAAAACTCTGAGAAAACTTATATCTAGACATCCTCTTCCACAGACACTCGCTGTCTTATAATTCATAAAAAGAATAATTTTAAAAACCAGGTGTTTTGTGGAACCAGTGTATCAGCTGTGCTTCCACAACCACTTCCACTTCAAACCCTTGATCTCCAGCAGCACAGACATCTTACCTTCTCCCCATCCTGACAGGGATTGGAGTCCTCAACTGGTGCCATATTCTCCTTCTGCCCAGATTTGTAATTCTTGAGTTCACTCTCACTGGCTTGAATCTCACTCTATAGGACAAAGCACTGGAAAGGTGACAGGTTCTTTTCCCCCTAAGAAAAATACTCGCTTTCTGGTTTGCTTGAAATGGTTTTTAAACTGTTTTTTTTCTGGAATGGGGAGTGATAATTGAAGGAAGGGCTATAAGAATGTAGACATTTGTGAAGTGACATCTTCTAATGAGGGAACAGGATTGGGCTGTAGAATTTCACTGTGCTCTAAGGAGGTAATGTCAGTGTTTTCCTGAGCAACCCTTTTCTTCCAAATGCCTGTTTAAAATCAGCTAAATATTCCCCGCTCAATCCCCATCCTCCTTTTTGAGAAAGGTTAACTTTCCACTGGGAATGACAAAGGTTTCTAGACAAACCCTGCCTAAAGTACAGTGTAATTGCTAAATACAATTTGATGTGAAAATTTGCTTCAATTCCAGTCAAAACCCTGACTCTGTTTCCCTGAGGTTTTTGTTCTTGATAGGCTGACTCAAGACTTTCACAGAAGGATCTTTCAGACTTTAAACCTGACAAAATCCAGTTAAAACCTCGTGTTTCTTTCATTGCCACAGGACACGAGATCATTGGAAGCCTCGTGCTCCTCACAAGGCATCTTCTCTGCGACATGAAAGAGGAAGAGCCCCACGCCAGCGCCAGCATCTTCCTGCACTCGGGCACAAATCTCCACAAAACCAACCACATCCAAGAGGTTCGTAGTGAATGTTGGGATTGTAATGCTTAGATCTCCGTGCCTGCTGCCCAGCAGCTTTCCCTTCCGACACACAGCACTGATTGTTCCTCACCCCAACTCCAACCAAGCGCCCCTCGGGTTTAATCCAGGCCTTTTTGCACCACAGTGCCCTAAAACAGCTGTTCCCAAGGGAGATTCTGCCTTTCCTGCGTAGCCCAGAAGGGCAGCACAACCACCACCCTATCCACAGAAAATAAAAAAAAAGCAAAATAAAAAGCCCTGGTTGCTTTGGCAGCGGGGAAGGAGAAGGTGCCAAGGTCAGGGCCTCAGGAACCCCGGTCTGCTCCATCTCACACTGCCCTCATGCCTGTGCCAGGTGGAAAATGGGAAGAGATTGTGCCCCAACGGGGCATCCTGAGAGCATCAGGCTGGCACTAAACCAACTCACTGGGGGGGCTGTGAACAGGAGCCTCTGGAGAAACGGCAGATCTCTTGCCATCAGGACAGAATGGAATGATCCTGAGCCTCAGACTGGAAAAGGCATCAGCAAAGGAGCCCAGGCGAGGCACGGGAGGCAGAAATGGGCAATTAGGTTAATCAGATTTGTTGCAGCGGCTGCAAGGACTTTCCATTCATGCAGGGAAGGTTTTACTGACCCTCCTCCCACACCTGGGGAATCCAACCCATGCAGATGAAATTCAGGAATCACTGGAGCTGGGATGAGACTCTCCACAGAGACTCCTGGGAGGCAGGAGTCCTCTGAGGGACAACCAGCACTCCAGGCTCTCATTTCCAGGGCAAGTTTTCCTATTTAAAAAGGCCTTTTCTCTTCAAATCTCTTACTCTAGTTAATAAAAGTAATGCTTGAGCAATATAAGTTCCCATCATTCAGCAAAAGTATCAGAAGCTTCCAGCAAATGTACCTAACCAGTTTTTCACAAAAGCTGAAATTCCTCAAACCTCCTCAGCTGCAACACTTAATTGTTCAGTTCCTGGTCAAATATTTGCAAAACAGGCAGAGGTTCACTCACTGCAAGAGTCTAATTGGATTCAGAGAGTGGTGAGAAATCCTGAAGGGAAGGAGGTGAAAAGCAGATCCCAAAGCTGCAGGCCAAGAGATGCAACTTCTGAGCACTCCAGCTCACTGTGCCTCAGTTTCCCACAGCTTAGAGCTGATGGACAACATAAAATTGAGCTGAGTTTTCTTTTTTAAACAAAAACAAACACCTAGAGAGCTACAGACAGCCAGGAAAAAAAAGAATGTCAGCTATGCTTCGGAAGGACCTCAGGGTGCCAGCAATTAATTCCTTGGAAAACTTTCAACATTATTCCAGAAAGATGCAAATAAATTTATTTCTTCCTGCAGTACGTAGAGGCAACTCTCCATCAGAAATTACCCCTATGGCCACAGATTTATTTTCCAAAAAAGAATGGCATTACCCTCAAGCCACCCAGTTTCCATAAGATCTTCTATCCAGTCTCAGACTGGGACAAAAATTCACTTCCACACAAAGACTTACCACGGGAGTGATGCCCTGCTTGGACACAGCTGCCTGGTACTTGGCCAGCCTGTCCTTTATTGAGCTCTCCGAAAAACGAGGCATGTCCAGGTTCTTCCTGCTCTCTGCCTTGTCTGGGCTGAGTCCTGCACTGGTCTCTACAAGATACCCTGGTTAAAAAACAACAAACCCAAACGTGAATCACAGCTAATGCTCACTGAGATCCTTCTGGGGGGAGAATCAACGCATTGCCAGGGTAATGTCCACGTGTGTCACCAAGGAGTGAGACCCAAACTCCCAAGGAGGCACTCTTGGGGTGTCTTGTGCAGGAACAGGAGTTGGGCTGGAGGTTCCTTGTGGGTCATTTCCAACTTAGGATGTTCTGTGAGCATTTCTAACACCAGCCATTGGTGGAAACCCCAAAACATTGCAAATGGTTTGCTAGGCAAAGGTCTCCAAACAGATAAAAATCCATAATTTTGTTTTAAGTCAAAGCTCACAGTAGCCCCCTGTGTCTGGGTGGGATAGGAGGGGTGAGGATTGAAGCAAGGAGGCAGAAGGAACATTGATTGGCTGTTCACTGCTTCCTGAATCACCTGGACTGTTAAAACCAGTCTAGGATTGTGAGACAGGAAAGAATGGGTTGCATTCTTTAACTTGTTGGTTATTCCCCGTGCCTCGGTTTCCCTTAAGAGCAGAATCGTTTCAAACCCTCAGCAAGGCTTCACTAATTAAACAGGATGCTGATAGACTTTGCAGCTGGACCGTGGCTGCACTTCCATTTCAAAAAGGCCAATTTCTTCCATCGCATCCCCGAGATGCGAAAATCCCTCCGAGAGCAGCGAGCCCAACCCCTCCAGAGACATCCCCCCTTCATAAAAAGCAGATTTCTCCTCTCAAAACCCAAACCCGACCACCCCACAAAAGCCCAGCGGCGCCGACCTGCCGTGCCGTGGCTCCCGTCTCCCCGGGCAGCGGCGCAGTCCTCGGGGGAGAGGCTGTTCTCCGAAATCCTCCTGCCCGGCCCGCGCGGCTCCCGGGGGCCCTGCGGGGACAGAGCCTGCCGTCAGCGCGCCCGGGGATTGCTCTGGCTAATCCCTGCCCGGGCACAGGTGTCACTAGCAAATCTGCTTTGTTGGGATAAACAAGTCTAGCAGGTGATTGCTTATTGAACCAATATCGAGTTTGATCACAGAGGAGCTGACCCTCTGGCACCTGGGTGACATTCTTGATGAGGTCAGTCCCTTTCTTCCCTTCCCCTTTGGAAGTTCTCTCGGGCAAAAAGGACCACAAAAATCAGATTTTTAGGTTGTTCCCACTGCATGTGCACAACTTCAGTCTAGATTTTAGCATTTCATGCAATTTCTGTTGAAGCCAACAGTCACTGGATGAAGGCTTTAAAAAAGGAACCACTTCTTCAAAATCTGCATTCATTTTCAGCCACGGAAAAAGGAATTAATAGTATTGTAATAAAAGTTACCTAGGGTTACTTGTTTTGATTTGGACAGTTTATGCATTTGGTAGCAAATAATTCCTTAATTAGATCTGATAAGGCTGAAGCTTAAGCAGGAGTGTTAGAGATAAATATTCTCAGATCTGCAGGATAATCACTCTGTGCTGCAGAGCTGCACAGGGTGTCCTACAGCACCACACAGATGCTCTGCCTGCCTCAATCAGATTTTATTCTTATTTGTTGAGACCAGCTCCCCAGAAACTCCATCTCAACAAAAGACAGCACAAAAAGTAATTTTCACAGCTTTGATAAAAGTTTGTGAGCACAGACTTAAAACTAGACTCCGTCGAGGTAGGATGTATTCACAGCTGAAAGGGAACTTAGAAAATCCTAGAAAGGTGCTGGACCTTTGTTCCCTCTCTAGGAAGGGTTAAATCACAGTTGGAAATTCAGATTGAGGCTAAGGTAGAGAAAAAGGCAGGTTTGGCAAGATGCTCCAACCACACATTCCCCCTCAGCTCCAACAACTTTCTTATTTGCTGGTCACCAAACTGAAGGAAATTCCAACGTTTTATTTTCTCAGAACTGCAGTGTAAGATAATCACTGTGAAAAATCAGGCTGCTTTCCATACAAACAGCAGCTCCACCAGGAAAGGAAAATGCAGCTGGCAAGCCTCTTTTTCCATTAGCACGGGAAATAGTTTCTATTTCTGTGGTTGAAGACTTTGGTAACTTTTCTTACTGGAAAAGAGCTTTAGCTCTGCCAAGTCTTGCACTGACCAATGGGCTCAGGTGTGGGAGTGCCTGCACACTTGTAAAGACTTGCAGGTCTCACATTCCATGAAAACTCTTTTTTAGCTGATTCTTATCCAGTCAGTGTCCCCTTGAATATCACCCTGAGCCCAACGAGTCTGGTGCTCCTGCAGCTCAGCAATTTGGGCTCCATCAGGAAAAGTTCCATCAGCAGAAGCAGCTGAAGAGGCTCCAAGAGAACCCTGCCAGCTCCTCCTCCTTCACCTCACACCTGCAGGTGTGACTTCACCTGAAGAGCTTTTCTGTGGGTGAGCAGCAGAACACAGAGTTAAAAATCCCAATCACCAGAATACAGAAGCTTTAGAGGTCAGGGATATTTCAGTAAACATACAAACATTCAGCAAATCGACAAATATCCTTCAAATGAGTGGGCTTTACCTCAACAGTTTTATCTTGGGGGGGAAGGAAAAAAGAAGAGTAAAAGGAAAAGAAAATGCTTAAGAGAGGGAAGATGAGGGATTTTGGAATCACATCTGATGGATGGAGCAGCTGCAGGGAATCAGCAGGATCATGGCTCATGGAAGGTAACTCCTCTCCCATGGGGGAAGCCCCCTTAGGGATTTGTCTCTCTGTGGCCGGGCCCCAATTCCCAGGGCACGGCTTCTGCAGCTTTGGAAAGGAGATGAGCTGTTCCTCGTGTGTGGAAAGCCCCGAGTTCTCAGACTGGAGCACCGTGAGCAGAGGTAAAGCTTCGCCTGGGGCAGAGAGTTGGGCACAAAGCCAAATCAAAGTTCCACCTCTCATTACAAACCACCTGTGTCAGACGTGACCCTGCCCACGAGGTCACCCACAGCCAGACTCTGCCTCCAAGGAAAAAAAAAAAAACACTAAACCAGCCCGGAGACAAATTTTTTTTCAAGAAATGTTGCAGATCTGATTCTCCTCCCCCTCTGGGTGTGCTTTCACTATCACTTACAGGAAGAATCCTTTGAACATCAGGTCTTTTATCAGTTCCAGTCTTTGCTTAGCGCTGAACCAATCGAGGCTGCCGTGCCTGCCCCTAATGGGATTAGAGCAGTTTGTTTCCATGAAAATGCAAGAGCAGACGATCTGCCTCCTATCCATTGCACCAGGCAGAGCAAGATCGGAGTGAATAAATGATGAAAAATCCTGAAAATGAGGGTAGGTTTGTTTAGAGTGGGAGATGGAATCAGGAAATCCAGGCTCTAAGCTGGATCCCTGCCCGGCAACCTTGGAAGTTGATTTATCAGCACTGCCACGAGCCTCCAGCCGCGGTGCTGCTCAGTTCACACACAGGTTTTGTCAGCAAAGCCCTGACAGCACCGACACAGCGAGTCAAATCCAACGAGGAAAAGGGAATTTTTCAGTTTCTCAGCTGAATGTACGGTTGGACTCGATGACAGAAAGGAATTTTCCACCAAAACGGTTCCACGAGGCCTCGCTCAGGAAGAAGCACAGGAAATAAATGGGAGAGGCAACTGCAGAGCTTCGGTGTCCCCGAGGCACACCTGGGTCCCCACCACACCCAGCTCCCTTCTCTGCTCTGACAGACCCAATCCCTCCATGCTCAGATCCATTCCCAGAAAGAGGAATCCAATTCCAAACGCTTTTCCCCACACTAAACTTCAGAACACTCCTTTTCCCTTCCGCCCTAAGAGTGACAGATTCACTTGGAGCAGGGATTTTGAACCAAACCCTACCGGTTTTGTGCCTCCTAGATGGGGTTTACAGGGTTTAGTTGGTTTTCAACAGTGTTTGAATTGCTAAACTTGACAAACTATCAGTTTCAGATTCATTCCGTTCCAAAACAATTGATTCCCCAGGCTGAGATAAAGTTGCTCGAAGCCCATCTGCAGAATTCCTGGGGAATTCTGAGTGATTAATCCTACAGCAAGAGTTCAGGGAAGGTCTGTCAGGGGCAGCTCTCAAACCATGACAAAAGACTCCAAAAATTCAAGTTGTGAAATGACTTCGCCCAGACCCTTGAACACCGAGTTGCTCCTCTGAGCCCTAAACTGTTACAGCTTTTTGTCCAAAAAGTGTTTTAGTCAATACTTCAGCAAAACCACCCGCAGTAAAACAAAGCCAGGAGGAGAGGAAACTATGAGAAAAACTGGAAAATCCACCAGCCTCGAGGCCTCGGGACTGTGTTGCAAGTCCCCAACATATGCAACTCATTTTGGAGTTCAGCAATTCCCCCCGGGACACGCCGGCTGCAGTCCACATGCGGCATCAGATTTCATGAGCAGTTGGAAGAAAAATGCGAGCCCTGAGCATTTGCAAGTCAAAACTAGTGAGGGCAGGAGCTGCTCTGGCCATCTCGGCTTCGTTTTCCCTCTGTGGGGATTTTTTTTCTTTTTTTTTTCCTAATAAGAAACAGTTTGTAAGGCACAAAGATGAGGGAAGAGCGAGGAAGGGACGGGAGTATTTTATTGTGTGTGTCTGTGTGAGTTTGGGAGATTCATACTGATACAGACATCAACATCTCTCACTCCCCTTAGTGCTTCGTCTCGACTGCAACGCTCCCGATTGCTGAGCTCGCTTCAGACAATCCCCGACTCTTTCCTATATTCAAAACTGCCGAAATACCTACACGTGTATTTTTTATACAATTCACATTTGCACAACTCGTCGTAATCTTCACACCAGACACGAACAACCCCAACTCACTTGACAAAAACCTAATAAACCCCGTACTTCTTTTTCCACTAAAGCAAATTCACTTTACTCAACTCCGAGCACCCTGCACTCAACTCGTGCGACTCGAGTAAGTCACCAACACGCCACCACGGCTTTCCTTTTCCACTAAAACAATGAACACAAGATTTGCACAGTCAATACCAGCCGGAGCCACTCCCTCCCGGGGATTTTTTTTTTTTCCCCTGATGCCGCCGAGGCGGCAGCTTCAGTTTCTCCAGCGATCCTTACCTTGGGCTGAGCGGCTTCCCCCTTCTCGAACATCATCTTCAGCTTGCTCAGGGGCACGTTGTACTTCTCGATCCTCCCCGGAGATTCCGACCTCTCGCTACCTTCGGGTTTTTCCACCTCGCGGGGGTCTCTGCCGCAGTTTTCCATGGTTCCCCTGTCCCGGGAGCGGCTCGGGGTCTCCGTGCTGTCCCCCCGTGCCTGGCCAGGGGTAGCTGCGATCCTGTTGTGCCTCACCTCAGCAAAGCTGCTCCGCGGCGTTTCCTTCCCCGGTTCCGTGGGTAGCACCGGATTCTCCCACTTCTTCTTCAACACGCTCAGATTCCCCCTGGCCAAGTGAGCGGGAAGGTTTTCTGCGTTCTGCAAAGAGCAAGGAGTTAATGGCAGCTCTCCGAAGCGCTTCCTTTCCATGCGGGAGGAAGCTCAGCAGCAGCGAGCCCCGCTCCCGGCCAGCTGTGAATAGTTACAGCTGTGCCACATGGAGAAAGCATCCAGGACAGGGAAGGAAGGAGGGGGGAGAAGAGAAAAGTCAGGAGTAAGGCAGGAAGTGAGCAAACAGGAACGGCCTTATAAGGCAAGAGGGACTCGAACCCCAGGAGTTAAATGCCACACAAAAGACCTGAATCCACATATGAAGGAAATGAGCCTCAAATCCACACAAAGAGGGGCTCCAGTCCCAAATGGGACTCAAATCCACATAAGGAGGGGCTCCAGTCCCAGATGGGACTCAAATCCCACACAAGGAGGGGCTCCAGTCCCAAACAAGACTCAAATCCACACAAGGAGGGTCTCCAGTCCCAGATGGGACTCAAATCCCACTCAAGGAGGGTCCTCAGTCCCAAACGAGACTCAAATCCACAAAAGGAGAGTCTCCAGTCCCAAAGG
>VWZN01005438.1:89328-108528 GCA_013396955.1 Regulus satrapa | reverse complement strand
GGCGTTCCACGGGTTCGGCGGAGCGGTTTCAGCCTTCGCTGAACGATCCCGGGTGGCCGCTGGAAAGTTTGCACCGAGTTTTGTCCCGAAACGTGCGCGGAGCAGAGAGCGGCCGGGGGAGCAACGCGGGGGGAGCCGCGCCGGGTCTGCCCCCGGAGGGTTCAGCTCGGGCGGGTTCTGCTCTGGGGCTCTCTCGGGGTGACAAAGAAAACCCCAAAAAAACAAAAAAAACCACCGACATGTGCTCCGTGCTTAGGAACCTCTAAATAAAGCAGTGTGGGAAACGCGTTCATCTTTCTGAAAGTGAATCACCTCAGTTCCGAGCTGAACGCTCCCTGCCTGGACAGAGAGAGGAATAAAAAGTTGCGAACACGGTGACAGGTCTGGAGAATCGCAGCGTTCCGCTGGGAAGAGGAACTGCTGAGGCTGATGGGAGGCAGGAGCAGCTGCCTCATGCCGGGCTGAGCGTGGCGAGAGGCCCCGGGTGCACGAGGCAGGTTCTGGAATGCAGCGATGGGGATGTGCAGGAGCTGGAGCTCATCAGGGAGCACATGGCTGCTGCTGCTGCTGCTGGAGCTCATCAGCACTTGGGGATTTTTTAGGGAATCCTAAAGCACAAACTCAGCTCTGATCTTTCTCTGATAGTGTTGGGAGTTTCTCTGTGAGCTTCATTGTGGAAACCTCAATAATATTTAATTTTGGCTTCCTAAGGACCGTCTGGGTTTTCTGAAGGTTTCTTTTCCCTTCCAGGACAGAGAAGCAGAGTTTAGAGCGTGGTCCTGGGATGCTGCAGTTGGATGCTTGGAGGCAGACAGCAGCTTTATCTGGGGATCTTTGGGGCTGCCTGGAAAAGAAAGCACAGGATGGGTGAAAGTCCCAAGGGTTCAGGGGGATTGGCTGAGTCGCTGGAGCTGTCAGTGTTTGGTTTACACCTACTTGAGGTGTAAATGTGATTGTGCCGAGCCCTTCTCAGTGCGTGCAGGGGAATTGGGTTTCCTTCAGCATCCTTTAGTTCCAAATCTCTGCAGTGGTGGCTGTGCGAGGGTTCTGCTGTTTCATACCTTGACGTTTGGGGCTGGCCTTTCTTCTCCCCTCTAAGCCAGGATCTGAGTGCCATTAACAATTAAAAATTAGCTGCGTTGGGAATATCGAGAAATGCATCCAGAGCAAAGGAATTGGTAATGGTGCCTGGGCTCCACTCGGCTGCCTGGGTGCTCCCAATGCCGTGGATTTGTGGTTTTATCGGGGAAATGAGAGTCTGTGTGTTTCAGGTGGGTGAAATGCTGCCCGGGATGTTTCCTGGTTAGAAATCCAGACGTGTGGGAAGCACTGAGTGTTGTTTGCCCTCTCGAGCAGGTGAGGCTTCTGTGACCCAGGAAAAAAAGCTCTGTTTTTTCCATGGCTCAGCACAGCCGGGCCTTTTCCAAGGCTTTTCCTTCGGTGTCCTTCCCTCTGCCTTTCCCAAGGGCTGCGGGAGGCTCCCCTGGACTGGGGGGGTTCGTTCCAGCTGATGGAAATCCCTGCAGCTCTTGCTGGGAGCGATGTTCCCGTGAGGCTCAGAGTTACCTGGCACGCTGAGAGCCCTGACCCGAAACCTGCCAGCAGCTCCAGAGCAGTTCCGTGGGTTGGTTTGACACCAGCTGCTCCTTGTGCAGCCCTCAGAGTGTGCCCGAGCTCTGAGGAGGTGCTGGGGACCCCCCTGCACCCAGAGAAGGGGCTCACTCTGCCCCTCAGGGTCCCTACCCTGCTCTCAGCTGTCTCCGTAGCTTTGCTGACCTTGGGGTTTTTCCATCTGCTTACGTTTCCATTTCTGGAAAAGGGTTCGTTTCTCCCCCTCACAAGTTTGGTTAAATTATCTTCTGGTTTTTATGGATTTTTCTTTTTTTGTTTTGATTCTGTTTCAGAGAGTTTGTCTACTCCAGGTAATCTGTCACAAGCTCTGGGTTAGAATTTTGGTTGCAGAATAATTTGAGTTAATATTAAATTCAAACTCTTGATTTTTTGTTAGCTTAATCGAATCTGGTTAAGTGCAATTTGGATGTAATTATAATAAGAAAAATATCCTTTGCCGTGTTTCAGAATGAGAATTTTCTTCGACAGCCAATTTTTAGGAGTTTGCTGGAGGAGGATCTTGGATCCACGTTTGCTGGAAGTAGCGTGAGCGAGAGGGGAAGCCGTGCTGAGGAGGAGAGCTTTGTCAGCTCGTGGATCCCAGCGAGTGTTCCCAACCTTTGTCACTCTGTAAAGCTTTAACCTCGTCAGGAAAGTTCCCGATAGCAGCTGGGAGGATCGTGCTGCAGCCAATCCCACGGGCTCGGCGTTTGGAGCCTCAGTTAAATAAGCAAGAATTGATATTTTGCCCTTCTCTTCTGGAGAGTTGCTGGCCAGGACGGAGCGGTTTTGCTCATGGGGCGCAGCATGAATTTCCCCAAAGCTGGGGAAATTAAATTAGGGGTTTTTTCTCCTCTCCAGTCCGTGGGGTTTTGCTGTTGGGTGAGAGCAGGGCTGGGTCCTGCTGGGCTCTTACAGCTCGCTGTTTCTGTTCCGGGTGTGTGTCCCAGCCATTGTGTTCACGATCCATTCATCACTTCATCAGAGCTGCTTTCCGTCCCAATCACCTCAGAAATGCACCAATAACCACCCCAAAGTGTTTCAGTTTCACTTTATGACATTTATCCCTTCAAATGACTTCAGGCCTGAGCTCGGTGCTACCCTCAGAGGTGTAGGTAGTGAGGCAGAGTTTATTCTTAGCAAAGAGTGAATCATCTCTTGCATGTCTCTTGTTTCTTTTTTGCTTTGTTGAGAGGTAAATTCGAGGAGCTGGGACCTGCTGGCTCTGGGTGTGCGAGCAG
This sequence comes from Regulus satrapa, assembly GCA_013396955.1. Lineage (NCBI taxonomy): Eukaryota > Metazoa > Chordata > Aves > Passeriformes > Regulidae > Regulus > Regulus satrapa. Next base: position 105,676 of record VWZN01005438.1, on the reverse strand, counting down.
GAGCCCCTGTGGGCAGGTGGTGCTGCCCCAGGAGTGAGCAGAACTCACTTTGGAGCTGCTGACCACAGAGCCCCGGTGGGTGCACCTGGGTTTTGCTTTGCAGGCCAAAAGCCACTCTGCAATCTGCAAAGGGAAATAAATACACGTGTGTCTTTTCACCCTGAACTATTTCCAGTTTCCAGCTCTGCTGCTGGGCGAAGATTAACGGCAGGGGAAGACTCTGTTGCTACGTGGATTAAATCAGTTGTGCGTGGTGGGAGGGGAGGGGAGGGGGGAGTTTGAATCCCAGAGCTTTCTTTGCAAGAACCGTGGTCTTTGTTTTGCTTCTCACATGGTTGTCTTGAACCTCTCCGGCTTTCCGAGGCTTCTTGTTACTGAGCTGGGGCTTGTCCTTGCAGCGAGAGCTCTGGCACGAGGTGTGACCTTGGCAGAGGAATTATCTCTGAAGCTATTGCAACTGCTTCCTTATCCTTGTGCTGGGTGCTTGGGGCCTGGTAGCGAGCCACTCCTTAACTTCACAATCCAGGAGCCTCCGACATCTCCAGCTCGCTTATCTGCGCCTTTGTGGCTGCGAGCTGCAGCTTTCACCTTTCAAAGTTTGCAGCAGTCAAGTGGAGCATCGTTCCGTGCCTGCGGGAGCTGTTTTAGCTGCTTTTGGGGGCAGGGGTGGTGTTGGGATGTTTTGGGGGGGAGAATTTTTTTGTGAAAGGGTAGTTTTATTCGCTGCCATGTAACTGTAGTTGTTATTTCACCGTGTGAAAGGAGCAAAAGTCGTGGTTTTCCTCCTCCGAGCTGCTGCTGGATTGTTGGATTCCTCACCCAAATAAATGCCTTTGAGCAGCTCTGGGACAGGGACCGTGAAGGACTCTTGTCTCGTGCTGAGGGAGCGAGCGTTTCTCTGTCAGGTGCCAGGCTGGAGCCCTGCAGCTCTTCTTGTCCGTCTCATTTGTAACCCTCTCACTCTTAATTTCTGGTCCTTGTTGCCCAGACCCAAAGTGAAAAGATGCTGTTCTCTCCCCAGCAGGCTGGGATGGTGTGTAAGTTCGTCTTGGCAATTCAAAACCTTTAATCTCCTTGGTTACAAGTTAAAGGGAATCGTTAGTGTCTGTTGATGTTTGTAAGATTGCTGGGGGAATGGGGTCAGTTCAGGAGGAATCCTGGCACAGCACAGGTGATTCTTGGTTAGCACAGATGTCACTAACTCCGTTAAGTTATACAGTTTCTTCTCCTTGACATATGTTTTTTTACCTTCCTTTCTAGGAAGGGGTCTGGAGGAGGGAAAATTTCCCTTTCTGGTGAAAGGGGACTGGAGCATTATGACTTTAAAAGCTTATGAGTTCCCAGAGTCCTTGCCGAGTAGCCGCTGCCTCCGCTGATGTTGTTGGATGTCAATAAAGAGAGGTTGAAGGCAACACTTCTAATGGAGGTAGAAACGAAATACTTGGAAAATACCAAGGATTTTCCTGTTTTCATTAATAAAAAAAAATCACATAGGCGCTTAATAGCTGGGTAGACACTTGAGATGTGGAACTCTAGAGACAATCACTAAATTCACCTGTATTTTCTGGCTTAACTTCTGAGCCTTCTCCGCGTGGCTGTAACTAACAGGAGCCTTCTGGTCTCTTCAGCAGGTGACATCGAAAGGCGCTGGCTTGAACCCCAACGCTAAAGTGTGGCAAGAAGTGCCCCAGGGCAGCGCCGAGGCCGTGCCCCCCACCAATGGCACAGAGCACGCGTGGCAGGAGACGGCAGCGGCCCAGGGGGCTCCAGCCGAGGGTGAGGGTTGGCACAGGGGGCACTCAGGGGGAGGGAGGGGTTCAGCTGCGAGGAGTTCTCATCTTTGGGGTTGTCAGCGCTGATGGAGCGGCGTGAGGAAGCAGCCAGGAGGGTTTTCCCTGCTTCGGGGAGGGCTCTGAGCTCTGCTGGAGCGGGATCCCAGGGCCCGGTGATGACCGAGTAACGCGCTAAGAGGGGAGCAGGGTGCTCGTGGTGTGCAGGTGGATTCAGGACACTGCTGAGCATCCTCTGGACCCTGTGAACGGGAACATGAGGTCTGAGGGCCGTCCCGGAGAGCTGAGGGAACTGTCAGGAGCATTTCTGGAGCGATAGCCACGGTTAACTCCTCTCCACTGCAGTCCCACAGTGTCCAGAGCTGAGGATTCCAGCTGCTCCTTGGCTCGATGCGGGGTGTAGCTGAGGGGACTCAAAGCATGGCAGAGGATGCAGAAGGTTCCCTGCAAAATGCTTTAGTAAAAGTTAGGGAGAAAGAAGGGAACGTTCAGCTGGTGTGGCCTTGTCAAAGGTTTCTGGTAAGTCAGCAGAAGTGAGGAGAGAGCGTTGGGTTTGTGCTTTGCCTGACAGAAACTCATTTGTCTCTCCGTAACAAAGTGAAGCAATTGAGGCAGTGTAAGCAATTTTCCTCCCTTGTTTTTAGGAACCTCGCTTAAATATTTTAAATTTCATGTGGACAGACTTGTTTTTAGATTCTCTGCCACTTTGGGGATCAATTTCAGGATCTTTTATTTACATTTCCCTGAGAGCCTAGTGCAAACCAGATCTTCCTGAAATTGGAGAGGTATAAATTCTGTCCAACACAAAATCTAAGAAATAAAGGCTAAAGTCAGACACCTTCAGGTACAGCTTTCTCGAGTGTTTGTTTTAACGTTGGTAGGCAGAATTTTCCAGATGGGAAACACGCTGGAGCTGACAGGAGTTTTCCTGCTGCTGCCGTGTTCTTTGCCAGGTACCATAGAGATCTCAGAGGACAGCTGCAAGCAGTATGAAGTGATGTATTCCCCGTCCTGTGAAGCCACAAGGAATGGCACAGGAGTTGATGAGGCATCAGCAAATGGAATTGTCCTGGCGACTGAAGACCTGGGATACCAAATCTATGAAGTGTCTGGTGAGTGCTGAAGTTCAAACGCTGCTGTCGGTGTCTGTAACCCCCCCTGGAGCTGCTCTAAGTGTGGTGTGACCAAGCTGGAACTCTGACATGTCCAGGAAGCTCCAGGGTGGCCTCAACTCGTGGCCAAACAGGTGCAAAGTGGGACCAGAATCATTTTTGAGAGTGCTCTGGGGATCTTTGAGCATCTCAGATGAGCTTTTCCTCTTGGCATTGGTTCTCGTCTTCTGCATTTGTCCTTCCTGGGGGTGTTGCCACGAAGGTGGGAGCTGATGGTGGATGTGGTTCCTTTCAGGTGATGGCAGCTCCACGGTGCCCACAGAAGACATTAGAGAATGTTTGAGAAAACAGCTTGAATTTTGCTTCTCACGGTAGGTGCACTGAACAAACCCTTGATTTAAATCCCAAAGAGGGCAAACATCCTTCTTTCTGGCTTGATATGTGCCATCATCTCGATAAAAACACAAACCAGGATTTGCTGATGTGCTGTAGAAGCCCCGTGGCACCTTCCAGCTGTTTCAGTCCTGTTTGTCCTTGGATAAGGATGACTTCTGTGCTCCACAGTCACAAGACGTTGAGATCATTTACTGTGTGGCACCAGAAGTCTTTTTGGCAGATCCTTTTTGCAGACCAACACTGGAGCTTCATAAGTTTTTAAAATTATCTTACTCTGCTTTGTTTTGATTTGCTGGGATTTGTTCCAGGAGAGAAAATCCAAGAGTGTTTTGGTTGTGATTGGTGCTGGTGAATATTTATTTAAGCCTTTAGTTATCCTCTTGTTTTGAGTTTTCTCTGAGTCAGGTTCAGGATCTGTATTAAATAATAATTTTATGTCTTCTTAGAGAGAATCTTTCAAAGGATCTCTACTTGATGTCTCAGATGGACAGCGATCAGTTCGTTCCAATATGGACAATTGCCAACATGGAAGGGATTAAGAAGCTGACCACAGATATGGACCTTATTCTTGAAGTTTTGAGATGTAAGTCTGGGACTCTGGCACTCGTGTCAGCACACAAAGAATCCCCCTCTGCTCCAGAGGGATGTTGTGGTGTCTGAGCTGCTTCTGGTAAATGGAGACAGGAGCTCTACTGAGTACAAGGCTGTTCCAAACTCCTGAATTCTCATTCTTTGTTCAGGAGAGAGTCTGCTGCTGCTGAGATGTGCACAATGACCACATTTTATACTTTCTTTTCAGCTTCTCCTATGGTACAAGTGGATGAAAGGGGGGAGAAAGTCAGACCAAACCACAAACGATGTATTATCATTCTCCGTGAGATCCCTGAAACAACACCTATAGAGGTAAGCAAAGAGAGAGGAAAGAAATGCCTCCCATACTGGTTTTGGAAGGTGTCTTCAGCAGGGCTTCAGACAGCACCAGGAAAGGTCAGCTGGTGTTTAATTGGATTAAACATGGATATTTTTCTTCTAGACCACATCAGTAACTTTTTCTGCCTGGGCGCGTTGTCAAAATAGCCAAAACGAAAACTTTATTCCACTGTCCCTTCCTATTATTTACTCTTATCTTTAAACCTTCTTAAGGAAACTTTTTTTTTCCACCAAAGCTGAGTTAGCTTGGCTTTTTTCAAAGGAAGTTTGAACTGGTTTCTTTTCAGATCCAAAAATAAATCAGTCCAGGGCATAGCTTGGAATTCAGGCTGAATTTTTTGTCACAGCAATAACTTCACTTGAAGTCAGACGGTTGTTTTGGCAGCAAGAAATGTTACTAAACATTTCTCATTCATTGAGCCCCAGCATGAGCTGAGCTCATTATGCCCGAGGAGGGAGGATAATAAAATTCCTCCTGATACTTGGCGAACAGAATGATTTAGTTCTTTGTTTTTTAAAGTTGTAACACAGGGCATTTGTCTACCAGCATTTTTAATGAGTTCTTTTAATGCAAACACCGAGCAGCTGCTTGTCCCTCTCTTTACAATCTGATTATTACAAAGCTGTCAAGTTGCCTTGACTTAGAAATATTGCACGAAATCGTTGTCTCCACAACTGTGCCACACTTTTCCCACCTGTTTCATAGGAAAATATCACCAGCTCCACACAGATCTCGATGTTCTCACCAGCTGGGCCTGCTCTGTGTTACCTTGGCAGGCTGAGCTAGGGGGGTTGATTTGATCAGGGGAATAAGAAAACATCCCTGGGGGGAGCAGCAGCTGAGCAGCACAAACTTGAGTCCCTTCAGTGCTCTCTCTAAAGGGCCCTGAACTTCTCTCACCAGGAGGTGAAGGCTCTGTTCAAGAACGAGAACTGCCCCAAGGTGATAAGCTGTGAGTTTGCTCACAACAACAACTGGTACGTTACATTCCAGTCCGACACCGATGCGCAGCAGGTAAGCCTCAGAGCCCCAGCCTTCCCTCGAAAGTGCACGTGTGCTTCCTGAAATATTCCACTTTTTGTTGTTCGAAGAGATTACTGGCAGCTTCTGGTTAATGAGACTAAATTTGAGAGGTTGGGGGGGTTGTAATTCCCGTGCCTGGCTCTCGCCTTGGTGTTCTCCAGCCATGACTGGCACTAGAATCTTGAATTTGAGGAGTTCAGCTGGGCTGACAGGGAAGCACATGACTGCACCTTTGTGTTAAATCATGGAACATCCTTTGGGAAGTACAACCTGATCCAGACATTCTAATGTTGGGTTTTGTTTGTTTGTTTGTTTGTTTGGTTTTCTTTTGTATCTGCAGGCGTTCAAATACTTAAGGGAAGAAGTGAAAACCTTTCAGGGCAAGCCAGTAATGGTGAGGCTGCTTTAGCTGCTGTTTCTGTTGGGATGATGGTGGTGGCTGTTTTTGGGGGCTGAACCAAGGGCTCAGCAGTGGGTCGGTCCCTAAATCTGGAGGCTGCAACGTGAACGAGCTCATGGGGAGCTCTGACAAATTACAGTTCAGTGGCTGCTGGTTACTCACAGCCCTGCTTCCCAGGGGGGGTGAAATACATTCCTGTGCTGACTTCCCTTCTCCACTTGCCCCAGAATGTGGGTTTGCAGAACTCAGGAGAGGGATTCATTCCTTCCTGTCACTGTGAGCCTTGAGTTGGCTGCTGCACAGAGCAGGCTGGAGCAAAGTGCACGCACTGTGAGAGGAGCTGTTAGGACTGGAGTCTGGACAGTTCCTGCTGTAGAAACAGCGTTTTATCTCCAGTTCTACAGATCACCCAGCTAAAGCAATGTGTGTCCTTCCCCTTATCACGCTGTGGGAATATGAGCTGGACTGATTTTATCAGTTTTTATTCATAAGCAGTAATCAACCTTCACATTCCTCCAGCAGGCACGAAAGATTCCGCCTTGCCCTTTTCTCCCAGCTAACGCACTTTGCTGCTTGTGCTTTGCTGTCTTGCAGGCCAGGATAAAAGCCATCAACACATTTTTTGCTAAGAATGGTTACCGGGTGGTGGATTCCAGCGTGTATCCCCAGCCTGTGCAGACCCAAGCCCAGTTTGCCTCGCCCCTCTTTATGCAGCCTGTATATAGCCCTCAGCAGTACTCGATTTACAGCATCGTGCCTCAGACGTGGTCTCCCAATCCTGCACCTTACTTTGAGACACCACTGGTGAGTAACAGCTGCTGAGAAGGGGACGAGGAGCCCAACCCTTCAGGATTTGGTTAATAATCACATGGGGCAGGGGGTGTCCCAGGTTTCTTGGATCCTTCTTACGTCGTGGTCGTGATAAAAAGCAACGCTGTCAGAGCAGCTGCCGGCCTCGCCATTGGCTGCCGTGTATTTCAAGGAATTTTGGTGTGAAATTCCATTATCTGTGTTGCTGGAAGAGCCCAGAGCTTTTCCAGGAACGGGGGAACTGTGCTGAAGCAGATGCAGGCTGGGAACCTGTGGGGACTTGGCTGGAGCAGGGAGTTCACAGCACAGTAGATGCTGTAGCCCAGTGTGAAATTACAGCCATGAGTAAGCACCGAAGCTGATCATTAATCTGCAAATGTTTTCTTTGTAGCTCAGCCACTGAGACTGTTCTGTCTGTTGCAGGCCCCGTTTCCCAACGGTGGATTTGTGAATGGCTTTAATACCCCAGGATCATATAAAACAAATGCTGCTTCTCTGAGTATAGGTCGCCCGTTCCACAGGAATCGGTAAGAGAGTTCTGCCAGGTGTCTGCTCTTGCAAAACTTACAGTCCTGAGTGAGATCCTCAAGTGTTCCTTGCCTCTCACACGCAGTGCTTTCTGATGAGACCACATCGTTTATTTTGGTTTATCTAATGTCTGATGTTTTTCAACTTAATTGAAAAAACGAAGTAGAAGGTGGCAGCTTTAAGATCCTAAAATAATGGACACAGTGCTGGAGAGAGCAAACCTTTAAAAGCCTCAGAGGAATTTTTGCAGACAAATAAATAACTTCCTCCTAAGGCCATACTTGTAATTATGTTTGTTATACGCAGATTATAAACTCCTGCAGCACAACATAAGCCTTTCCTGCTGAGATCAGGCTTGTGGAGCTGCTGGTTCCTGACTGCTGAGTTGCTTGTCCTGACTGCTGTGTCCAACTGCTCGCTGCTGGCTGGGGCTGTTCCTGTCATTTATTTGCTTTATCCCCATCTCTCCTGAGAGCTGGAAGGACTTAAGATATAAACACCGGGGAGGAGGAACCACTTTGTATCGCTGCAGCAACTGCTCAGTGAATAATACAATGGAGTAGGAACCTGTGTGTGGGGGTGGGAGTTGTTTGTGTGCAGCACAGGGATGATGGGAATTGCTGGTGGGATTGTTGGAGCACTCACTCGACAGCTGCCGGGGCCGTGAGTGGGTTTGTGGTGCAGTTCAGGTCTGGGGCTGTTGGCAGAAGGGGAACTTCAGGCTTTGCTCTGTGGTGACTCAGCAGAGTCTTAGCTCTGGAACTGGGAGCGTGACTCTGCCTGTAGCACGGAGCAGCTGCTCAGCTCCCAACTCCCAACTTGACAAAGGTGGTTTGGCTTTTTCTTTTGTTTTGTCTTGTTTTTGTTTTAAAAACAAACTGTAAAACACAGTTTAAACACAACTGTAAAACCTGTCAAGCTCTCAGGTACGTGCACCCTCATGGAAGTGCAAGAACTGTGTGTATCCACACGTACTGGCACCTCCTTGTACATCACATCTGCACAGCCCTGAGCTTTTAAAATCCTGTTTAAGTAAAGACTTGGCTCTGTACAACGTGGCTGCTTGAAGCTGCAGCTTTAGGCTCGGCCCAGTGATGATCCAGTATCGCGCTAAGAGAGAACAGGGCACAGTTGAGGCTGGGCAGCCTGTGCTCCCTGCTTTCCTTCCTCCTGCTCTTCCTTCCTTCTGCTCTCACATCATTTCTCCTTCTCTCTGCTCTTCTTTTTTCCCTCCTTCATCTTTCCTTGTCTTTTCTGCTTTGCTCTTCTGCCCAGACAAGACTGTGGCCTTCTCGATGACGGGTAAGATTATGAGATCTGAGGGCTGAACAGTGACTTGACAATGTGCCATTCCGAGAACAACTTGGACAAGATGGAAGAATTTCCTTGACTTTGCTCCACCTCCTTCCTGTGGTTTTTGCTGCTGGGAAATTTAAACTTTGTGGGGCCCTTAAAACTGGTTCTCGAAGCTGGGGAGTGTGAATTCATCTCTGTTCAGCAGAACTGCAGAACAGCTTGTTGAGAGAGTTCATCCAGCTGCTGCTTTTGGGTTTCTGTCCTGGCCCTTTAAAGCTGATCTGTGGTACAGACAGTTAATGGTTAAGTGCTGGAGTTTTCTCTCTAGCTAAACATTTGTTTAAGCCACTCGTATTTGTTTTGCACTGATTTGTTGCAACATTCTTGTGGGAAAGGGAGATGGAGGAATCGTACTTTGGCTGGCACTAGGAGAGTTTCTGCTGATTTCACGGAATGTTAGAATGAGATTGTTTACAAACAGTCAGTGTGCAAAATCTTCCTGCTGTTCTTAAATTACGAGATGTGCAGAGTTTACCAAGGGAGAGAGAATTTAGGGTTCTTGTGTTTGATCGGTGCTGCATGGAAAGCCAGGGAGGGGCAAAAGTAGAAAATCATTGAAGACACCTAAATGCTGCTCCAGAGAACTCTTCTGTATTGTGCTGGGTCTGAGATTTTCTGGAGAATTCTGCATTTAAGACCCTGAGCCTGAACTTGCAGCAGCACTGAGTGTGCAGAGCTGTGTCTGTGCTCAAAGGAGGCACAGCTTTAATGCTGAATAATCCATAACAGGGTGGAACATTTGGGGGCTGGGAGCTGCAGAGTCAGTGCTGGAGCTTTGGGAACGGCAGCAGCCAAGGCGAGCCTGGCAGGGCTCAGCTGCCCTGGCCTGATCTGCCACGTTCAGTCACTCCTGGCCTTGTGGCTCAGTTCACTTTGTTTGCCTGTGGCTAGATCAGTCTGTTCCTCGGCCTTGGCTTCTTCCTCCAGCTCCATTTCTAATGCCCTGTGCCAGTGCTGCAGATAAAGGAAAAATTCCTCTTTAGCCTCTTCTGGCTCTTCTGCGACCCCTACGTTCTGGGATTCATTTTTGGTTAATTTTGAGGTTTTGGGGTTTGTTTTTTTTTTTCCTCTCCCGAGTATCTTTTGGGCAGTGATCTCAAAGAGGAGCCGTGGCGCTGGCTGAGCTGCAGTTGTGGCGCTGTGGTCGGTGTTTGGGTGCTGGTTTGGGTGGTGATTTGGGTGATTTTGGCAGTGGTTTTGGTGGCCCCACACAGCTCCTGCTCTGTATCCACAGGGTGAAGCCCCATTTTCGCTCCTCCAGCAGCTCGGAGCACCCCGAGGGGCCGCCCGGCGCCGGGGCCCTGCCCGTGGGGGAACCGAGCAGAACCAGCTCCAGGAATTTCCTCCTGGAACGCCACAGCAGCTCCGGGAGCGGGCACCAGGAGCAGGGCTACTCGCAGAAGGATTCTGCCACAGCCCAGCTGGAGCAGAACGGCGATTACGGCGTCGGCAGGGGCAGGTAAAGGGCTCTGCGCCGCGTGTGTGAGGCAAAGGGATCAACCAGCAGCACAAAATGTATTCCTGAAAGGAGCAGCCACGAGAAAACTGAATGTGAATGGAGAGCAATAAATGTTGACCTGGCAGCAGGAGTGGTTCCACTCTCCAGCTGGTAGTTACTCTGACAAACGGCTGGCACGGTTAAACAGTCAGGTGTCTTTATTTTAAAGTAACTGGTTTGTCCCCGGAGTTAAAACAGGTGCTGAAGTGAAGTTGGTGTAAATAATTAAGTAAATCCTCGATGGGGAACTTGGTGCTCCTCAGTATTTTAAGATTAACTGGTTTTTCTGTCTTTTAATTCGGGGTTTAGACACTTGAAAAGGCAGATCAGTGAGAAATCAGTAAGTTTATTACTCTAAAATAATTGTCCCTATGCTCGGTCAGGTGCTCATGCAGAGAGCTGAGAAAGAGAAGCTGTTCCCATATTGACTCTCAGAGTTGGAATTTTGAGCCCTCCTGAGGAGGGAGAACATCCAGAGGCGTGTGGGGAAGGCTCAGCAGGCAGCTGTGGATCCCCTGGTGCAGAGCACTGCCCACTGACTGCACTGACTGCTGTTGTTCTCTCGACAGGAGGAACGTGTTCAGAGGCCGCAGGAGACGGGAGGACGACCGGGTTTCAGTAAGTTCTGCCCCATTTTTTGCAGGGAGTCCCACAAAGTGCAGAGTGTTGCTCACCGAAGCAATGGCAGAGCCCTGAAATCCTCAGATTACGTTGGGGGTTTGCAGTTTTTCTAGAATGTTCCCTTGACACTCGCTCGGGGCTTTCACTGCTCGGTGTTACAGCTTTAATAACTTGTGCTTTCCCTCTGCAGAGACCTCAGCCTTCAGCAGAAACAAAGACTCAGACACCAAAGTTTGACTTGCTTGCATCCAATTTCCCACCTTTGCCTGGCAGCACAGCAAAAATCCTGGGAGAGCCTGTGCTGGAGAGCAGGATGTCTGACATCGTTAAAGGAGTCTGCAAAGAGAAGGTGCCTGGCCTTGGCTCTGCACACACACGGGTGCTTCTCCCTGTTCAAGGCTTGCTTCGTTAGAGCCACATATTGCAGTGCTTTAATCCCAGATTTCATCCTGGTTTGTTCGTAGAATAGTGCATTTTCCTGGGGTTTTTTTTGCTGGGAATGCAGCTAGAGCTCATGCAGTTAGTGAGCTCAGTGATGGTTAGGGATAAAGCAGGCAAAGTTGCCTGTTGGAGTAGGAACAGTTTGGAGTGTGGGCAAGGGATTTTTCCGGATGGATCTGTTCTTAGAACTGGTGGCACTGATATTCTGGGTGATCCAGAGCTCTGGCTTTGCTCATATAAAGAGCTATTGCTTTAGATGGTCCAAAAGAAGTTAAATTCCAATCATCAGGACTTGGGCAGCCTTTGGGCCTACCCCCTTTCCCAGATGTCTTGCAGTGCCATATTGTGGAGCAATTTGAGTATTGTTGTGTAATTTGCAACTCTTGCTCTGTGTGCAGGAAAGCAAAGACTCCCTGTCACCCTGCCCGGCTCCTGCTGCGGACGAACAAACGCCCAGCGCCGCCCAAGCGCCCGTGCCCAGCGCGAGCTCCCCGAGCCACACCGAGCCCGTGGTGCTGAGGTAGGCAGGAGCACATGGATGTGCCATGGAATTGTGGAGTGTTCTGAGCTGGGAGGGACTCACAGGGATCGCCCAGGCCAGCCCCAGCCCTGCAGAGACCCCCAGCAATCCCACCCTGGGCAGCCCTGGCAGCGCTGCCCAAACCCCCCTGGAGCTCTGGGCCCCTTCCCTGGGCAGCCTGGGCAGTGCCAGCAGCCTCTGGGGAAGAACCTTGCCCTGCTCTCCCCCTAAGCCTGCCCTGGCACAGCTCCAGCCGCTCCCTGGCTCCTGTCCCTGCTCCCAGGGAGCAGAGATGGGACAGACACGACAGGGGGAGCTGATTCCAAAACCCAAAACCTGCCGGGAAATGTCAGCACGGGGCAGCTGCGGTCCCACCAAACACCAGCTGCCAAGATCCCAGCGCTGGCACAGACAGGTCCTCGACCCCTTTTCCTCTGCTATTTCCATTTCCAGTCTTGATTTTCCCTTTTTGATTCCCTTGCCTTTATCCCTCGGGACGGAGCTGCAGCCCCCCGTGAGTCTCCCCTCAGTCTCTTCTGCAGCTGAGCAGAGCCAGAGCCCTGAGCCCCCTCCAGACCCTTCCCCGTGCCCTGCTCTGGACCCTCTCCAGCAGCTCCAGATGTTTTTCATATCATGGTGCCCAAACTGCCCCCAGGACTGGAGGTGAGGCCACTGCAGTGCAGAAGAGAGGGACACTCCCCTCCCTCACCTGTCCCCCAGAGCTTGGTGACTCTTTGGGCTGCCAAGGTGCTGCTGACTCATTTGCCCGTTCTAACAAAGTCTCCCTGGCAGCGATGTTGGGTTCTGTCTTCTCTAGAGGCCACCAGAGAGAAAACAGATCATGGTGGGAACGGCTGTGCCGTTCTATTCCGCACCTGTGACTCCAAAGGAGGGAAATAATCTCAGAAACGTGAGCGTCGGGTGGGTTTTAATTGGAATTGTTGTTGGTTTCTCAGCATGGCTCAGCCAGAGAGCAAGCCTGAAGAAGTGTCTGCTCCCAAGGACGTGGCCAGCCCGGCTTCTCCGCCGGCGGCCGCCTGTGCCATCGGCGCTGCGAAGCCACCGAGGACAAACAGCTCCCCACCTTCTGCTCCAGCGAGTGCAGCTCCTGCTCTGTCCACACAGGTAAGGCTCAGAGCAGGGAAGGGGAAGGAACCAGGGAGCTTCCCCCCGGGAGCTTCCCCCCGGGAGCTTCCCCCCGGGAGCTTCCCCCCGGCTCGCCGTGCGTGCCGCGGCTCGGAGCCCGGGCGGGTTTTCGTGCTGCCTAAACCCGGCTCTTCCCTCCCTCCCTCTCCTCCTCCTCGCTCCCAAAGGAGCCTCGCAAGCTCAGCTACGCCGAAGTCTGCCAGAAACCCCCCAAGGAGCCACCTCCGGCCCCCGTGCAGCCTCTGAGGGAGNGAAGGTCGGGTGAAGGATTTCTGCGGGTTCCGCGGCGGCGCTCCCAGGGGAGCCGCCGGCAAAATCAGGGAACAGAGGCGCCAGTTTGGACGCAGATCTTCGCCTCAGGGAGCGCCGCGCCGCGGCGGCAAGGAGCAGTTCGTGCCGCCCCGCTCACCAAAGTAACGCTGGGCCAGCCAATGATTCTCTGTTTCATCACTTCAGCCCTGGACTAAAGAGCAGCAGAGAGAACTGAGGAGAAGGAAGGATTCGGGAAGGGGGAAATTACTGAACTGGAGCGGTGGCTTGCGTGGAGATGTTGTGGAGGGTCCCAAAATTCATCTCTGAAAGTGATTTCGCAAATGCTGGAGGATTCCAATCACTATAAATATAGAGATTATAATTTTTGTATTTTTTTTTTTTTGTTTTTAATTTGCAGAGGGTTTCCTGCTTGAAATCAGCTTTGGGATTGTGAAAGTAGAGTTTTGACGAAGTGAAAGAATTGATTGACAAATTAACCTGTCCCTCGGTGTAGGAGGAAAAGGATAAGAGAATATTATTTTTGGAAAATGAGCATTTCTGTAAAATTAGAACTTTTTTTTTAACCTATTTAACGTTTGGCTTGTGGGCTGGTGTGTCTGCCATGGATGGCCTGGCATTGCAGAGGCCTCTGCAGCAGAACTCTTGTCATCACTTAGTCACTGATGATGAAAACTGAATGTACTACTGTAGTAACCCACGTGTTTCCAGCTTGAAGTAGAGTCTCTTGACCTTACTAATGTTTCATTCAGCAAGCTTTTTAAGGTATAAGTTTTGCAGGATACTGGATTGTAGATGAGAGTGCGTGGACAGCAGAAATTGTCTGGTAGGACGCTGTGGAAGGAGGCAAAGGGAGCACGTGAGAATCTTTATGATGCCCTTTTTTCCTCGCCTCCTTTTGAGGACAACTCCTTAGGTTTGGGGTTTTGTTTGTTTGCTTTTTCGCTCTCTTGTTGCTTTCTCTTTCATTTTCTTCATGACGGACTTTAGTGCATTTTTCTTGGTGTGTTTTCCCGAGGCAGCCCCAGGGCGGGACAGGCAGGTCCACGCGCAGCGCCGGGCGTTCCCTGCACGGGTGGAGAGCCTGGAATTGCAGCTGCACGTGTGCAGTTCTGCCTTGCAGCATGGCTGGGAGCTCTGGCTTTTCTCTGGGCTCGCTCTGGGCCAGGCTCTTGGCTGCTGTCTTGCAGAAATCAGGGTTCAGACTCCTGGGAGCTCCTTGTTTACAGCTGATGTCACAGCAACCGACTGGTTTTTAAGTGTTCCAAGTGAAACGAAAGATGCAGAGCTCAAGAAATCCCCTCGTGTTCAGAGTAGCTGCTGGAGCTGGGTGCTGACTGAATTTGCAACACTATTGTGCAGCGAGTGGTTAAGTTTCAGGGTGATTAATGACAGAAAATAGGAACGTTCAACGCATTAATCTGCCAAAATCAGCATAACCAGGGTTCAAAGTTCTGTACAAAGCGTTAGGGAAAAGCAGCTTCCAGCAGTAAGAATCACATCTTTATTTTTTTTCTCTTTATTTCTTTTTATTTTTCTTTTTTGTTTTAAGTGAATAGCAAGTGTACAAATTTCAAGTTGTAAGTTGTGAACACTGGAAAACTCAATTGTGATATATTCCGTAACCATCTTAGTAATATATGCTCGTGTTGCCATAGAATGAATGTAAGTGGCAGTTAAAATAACTGTGAAATTCTTTTTCATCTTCTGATTTCTTAGCCAGATAACCCTTGGCAACTCGGGCCTCAGTAGGAATTCTCTTCTCAACCGCTTGGAGAACACTCATATCTATTTTTATAAATATATATATAAAGCCAGAGTTGTCATTTCTCTAACTTATTCTCCAGCTTGGCAATCGCTTCGAGTTGATCCTTAACACGAGAATCTCGTTGTGTTGATGCAGTTTTAACTCTTCGTCGATGCAATTTTTTTAACTCTTCATTTCTACGCATGTCAGAGAGAGTCAGAGAATCACAGAAGGGGCTCGGTTGGAAGGGAACCCGTCAGGATGGTGGGGTCCAACTCCTGGCCCTGCACAGACACCCCAAAAAACCCCACCCTGTGCCTGAGAGCTCTGGAAATGCTTCTTGAAATCAGCCTCCCCCAACTCAGCTTCCTGCTATTTCCTCGGCTCCTGAAGTATGTATACAGATATATTTATATCTATAGATAGAGAAACCCTAAAATCACTCTTCGCTTTGAAACTACCTTTACTGGGGAAAAGAGGAGTTGGGGTTTTTTTTAAATTTAATTAAAAAAAAATAATCGTGGATCACATCCACACTTTAGGGATTCTTCCAGACCCTTCTCCCTTTATTTTGATAGTGCTACTCTCGTTGGAACTATAGGGGAAGTTTAAAATCCCAGTGTCGGGAAGTGCTAAAATGCAACAAATGCAAAGTTTAATTCGTTTTAAAGGCTCTAAACAATTCCTGCAGCCAAACCGGAACGGAGCAGGCGTGTGGGGTGATCCTGGTTGGTGGGGGAGATGTGGTCTGCACGTTCCAGGAGGAGCTGGCAGGAAAGGAACCTGTGCAGGTGTTGCTCACAATTCCCTGCTCCCCTGTCAGAGAGGTGGAACTTGGTCCCGGATGAGATTTGGGAAAGCCCAACCAGCTGTGGCTGCTCCTTCCTCGCAGGGCCACGGGCACAGGGGGAGCTCGGGGGGTTCCTGTGGAGGTTCCCTGGGGCTTTTCCCAGCACCCCCAAACCCCTCTCAGCACTTGCAATGATTTATTTCACACCTGCCTGCACAGATTTCACGTGAGCGTTTCCCTTCCGCCGTCCCCAGCTGCCCTTTGGGGTTGGTTTGGTTTTTTGGTTATTTTTTTTTTGTTTCTTTTTCTTTTTCAAGGGGGGAAATTTCCCAGTTGGGCGCAGAGGCTGTGAAGCTCTGGTGGGGGGGATGAGAATTCCCCACCTGGCGGGGTCTGGCTTTGCCTTTTGCTGCCCGTGTTGGGCTGGGGAAGGATTTGGGGTCTGTCCCCAGCAGTTTTACCCCTTGGGCACACAGGGGAGCTGCGTTGCTGCGGCTGCATCGCTGTGGCTGCAGCTCTGCAGCTCTCGCTGTCCCCAGGCTCACCCCAGGTGTCCCCAGCCCCCCCAAAAATCACCCTGCTCTGCTGAGCTCAGCTCCCAGGAGGTGCAAATCACCCCCGACTTCCACTTGGAGGGGCTGGCGCTTTGTTTTTTGGAGGTGTTGGCTTCCCTTAGGGACAGAAATCCTCTTCCCAGTTCAGTTCTTTTCCAAATTTACCCCGTGGGGAAGAAAAGATTGGGGCACTCCTCCCGTGCTCCTGCTGGGGAGCGAAAAGAAAGAAGTTCTTTTGCATGTGATAGTAAAATTAAAAGTGCAAAAAAAAAAAAAAAGAAAAATTAAAAAAAAAAGTTTTGTTTCTTTTGATTTCTAACATTAAGTTAGTTTTATAGTATCTTACATTCCTGCTCTCGTCGTTTTGTTGGTTTTTTTTTTTTTTTTTTTTAATTAGCCTGGCACAGTATGATGG
>VWZN01005438.1:67173-86296 GCA_013396955.1 Regulus satrapa | reverse complement strand
GTTTTCTTTTTTTTCTTTTTTTTTTGGATGATTTTTATTTTATTTTTGTCGCTTGTCGTCGTTTCCTCTTTTTGCACGGGTTTGTCTTTTGTTTCCCCCAGCGTTGAAATCGCTGCTCTCGGTGCAGCTTTGTTGTGAATCTCCCTCGCGAAGAGCCGCGGGGATGAAGCTGAAAGGGGGAAAGGTTGCAGAGCAGGTAGCTCCGATTTGCGTAATTTTAATTTTCCTCCCTCCGTCAGGGCGCTTGATCGGTGCCTTCTCAGGAGGCTTCACCAGAGAATCACCCCTGACTTGGCGAGGGGACCCTACAAGGATCATCCCCGCCTCTCTTAGCGTTTAAAAAAAATAAGAAAAATCAGGTTAAAATAAGAAAAATCAGGTTAAAAGCGCATCTTTCCTTGCTGTGTTTACCCCAGAGCGCACAAAAGAGACTTCTGGGCTCTCGGCAGATGAGGAATTCCAGGGGTTGAGCTGGGGGCTGTCAGCCCACGGTGGCACTCGAGGCTTTGCCAGCAGAAAAGGCCACGGCACAGCTGGGCTGGGGTTTTATTGACCCTTTTCCTTCTGCAGACGTTTAACTAAAGTGATAAAAACTTTAATCCAGTGTTTGGTTTTATTTGGGGGGTGCTCCTCGATGAGGAAGAACGAGGGGCGTTGCTCAAAATGTAACGTTGGGATAGGATTTTAACAAGAATTTCTTGTTAAAAACGTGTTTTTAAGCTGGGTTTTTCTGAAGTTCCTTGCCGGTGGCTGTGATTTGATAGATTGTGCCGCAAATTGAAGAAGAAATGAGCTCTGTTTGCTGCACTAATCTTTAACGAGCTGCCCCGATAGCTTCAACTTCGGAGCTGCAAGGAGAGCGAAGTTTGGTTATGTAAGAAAATCTCACAACATTAAATCCGCTGCCCCTTTGTGGCTCGAATCCTCGGGTTTCTTAATATGCACATCGAGGGTTTATTTGTGCGAATTTGTGCTTATTTTTTTTTTCCTGTCAGAAAAACACCCCCCCAACGAGCGTGGGGGAATTTTTTTGGGGAGCCCCTCCCCGTGTCCCCTCTCGGGAACGGATTTTTTGGGGGGAAATTATTGCTGAGATAACCGAGCTGTGGGGGGAGTCACGTCGTTGGTGGAGTTGTTGAAAAATGCGCCCTAGTTGGAGGCTTTAAGCTGAGGGATTTTTTTTTTTAAGGCCTTGTTGTGTGCATTGTTGAGCTGAACATAACCACGGGCTGTTGGCAGTAAACAATATTGAATGGAAGCATTTTATTAAAAATGGCAGCGGGGCTCCGTTGTTGCTCAGATAAGAACACTCCATCCTTGTATTTCCCACCCCCCTTCTTGCAGCTCCCATTGTCTTTGCCAGTGTGAAGGTTTCTGTTGGGGTTTTTTTTATTTGCAGAGATAAAAAAAAACAACAAAAAAAATCCCCAAAACTCATTTTGGAATTTTTTTGGGAGAGGGGAGGACCTGCTGGAGCTGGAACTGGCTCTGTCCTTGATGGACAGTGAGGAGTTCCTGGCTCCAGGAGCACACGAACAAACACTGAGCTGAGCCTTGCAGTGAGCTTCATCTTCTCATCATCATCATCATCATCAAGGAGCAGAGAATTTATAACAAAACGGGGAGGAGGGGGAGACGGAGCGCTCAAACCTCATCTGGCGTCGGGCTTGGGCAAGGTGCTGCGTCAGGGTTGCTTGAATTTGGAAATAAAAGAGTTCCTGGAGGAACGGGGCTGGTTCCACCTCGGGATTGCTCCTCGTGCTCGGCGTGGCAGGGATGGCAGAGAATGTCCGAGCAAGACGCGTGCCAGGAAACGTTAATTGCTCGTTCGTCGACAGAAATTGCAGCTCTGCTCTCTCCTCTTGGGCCCTGGCGGTGGATTGGAGACCCGGCCCGTGCATTTCGGAGCGAGGATTTCTCCAGAGAAGAGCATTTCTGAGCTGCAGCTGAGCTCGGGGAGCCCTTGCATTTCCTGATGGCTCTGAGGAGGAATGTTCCAGTAACAATAACTCGTATCAGCTGAGAATTGGGTCACGGAGCTGTGGGAGACCTGGAACCTGCTCATTACTCTGGTTTCCCTTCTTTTCTCACTTTTTGGGATATTTTTCTTTCTGGTGCTTTTCTTCATCTGTCAGTAACGCCCACATTGTGCATCACTAATGATGGGAAGGGCTCTCTTTGTATTTGCATCTCTTTCTGTTGGAGGAGTGCAAGGTCTGGGGATATTAAACTTTCCAGCGGGCTTTTCCCCCCCTGGTTTTCACAGGTCTGTGAGTGCAGCAGCTCAATCTCACCTCAGGGCTGAGCGCTGAAGGTGATTTTGGACCCTCCACACGATGCTGCTCCTTAAAATGTTCTCAGCGTGTGCTGAAGGGTGCACAGAGCAAGGTAAAGGTCTGAATTCACCCCACGGCCGGTGGAAAATGTTAATATTAAAGCACTTCACCGCTGGCCTTGGGTGTTTTTACACCTTGGGTGAAACATTCCAGCAGCTCCTCTCACATCAACCTCATCCCGGCTGCTCATGGAGCTGGGGAACCGTGGAATATCCAGACTCAAAGGCTCTAATTAGAGGATTTGTTTCATCCGGGGCTCGCTCCGCGACTCTCGCGTTCTCCCGGAGCTGTGACAGCCCCACTGACAGAGCTCATCTGGGCTTTGTGGCACTGCCCTCTCTGTTTCCAGCTGGGAGAAGGTGTCTGTGGAGAAAAAAGGCAGCTGGTGGTACCCAAGGGCAGGGGAATTGCAGCTGTGAGCAGCCCAGGCCCTCGTGGGCTCCGTGGCAGGGTTGGCACCTCCTCCCTCCTTGCCCGGTGGGCACAGGAGCTGCTCTCTGGGTAAACTCACCTTCGAGCTGCCTGCTTTGTGGTTCCAGGTGGGAATTTCTGTGAATGGTTTGCTCCTTTTCCAGCTCGTTGTGTCTCACTGCCGGGCAAAGCTCTGTGGGGGGAATTTCACCAGCCCAGGGAACGTGTGGAAAAAGGAGTAAAAGGGTGCAAAGTCAGGACTGAAGGCCAGCCAAATAGGATAGAACCTCACTGGAAGAAAACATGTTGACTCAAGCAAGTGCGTAGAAGCCTTTATTTTGTTTGGCTTGGCAATTTCTTAGGGGATCAGGGCGTTTCTCTGATCTTTTAAAAATGGTGTGCTTCAGGTTGCAATCTTGGATTGCCGGGCGCCTGTCAAAGGAGGTGAGGAGCTTTTTTTTTTTAATAGATGAAGCAGCTGAAGCACAGAATTGAAATGGCAGAGTCAAAGGAAGTCATTGTCTGAGTAGGGACTGGCTGGATGGATTGTGCTGAGCCAGCAGAAAGGTTTCACTTCAGCTTCTTCCCCCCACCCAGAGAGGAACTGCGGGCAAAGCACAGAAAAAGTTGAAGAGGAGATTTTATAAGCACAAGCGAGTCGGATCTGATCAGCCTGTAGCTAACAGGACTTACAGGTGGTTTTTGTGCATTTATGCAGCATCTCACCCACAAGTCTCCCATTAGGCAAAACCAGCACTGGGAAAGCTTTCATGTTGCTTCCTTCATTTCCCTGCAGGAGCTGGCAGCAGATGGGTCCCAAATCTGCTGAGAAATCTGTGCAGGGCTTTGACGCAGCCAGTGCAGGTACAGGGGAGAGCTTTGAAACGCCTCAAAACCCTTCCTAGAGCTGGCTGTGCTCACCCAGCCCCGCTTGGCTCCGCAAAAATCCCCATCGAGATCCCTCATCCGCTCGGCCCACGTGTGAAATTTGTGTTTTCCTGAGCTTGGCAGCCCAGGAAAAAGCCACGGCAGCGTGGAGCACGCGGATCCCCGTGCCACAGGAAAAGGAAATCCAACCCCAGCCGTGAGCAGGAAAGGAGCAGAGCTCCAGATCTATCACACAGAAGCTTTGCTGATGCCAGATTGCCGCTCATGCAGACGGTCAGAGCGGAATGATGGGAGTGATTAATGGTGTGGAGAGAGGCGGTTCAACGCAAAAAATATTTTGGTTACTGTGAGTGGGAGTCGGGTTTGCTGTGGGTACACGATTGAGGCGTGTAAGCGCCGGGGAAAGGTTCAGACAGGAATAATGACAAAGAATCAGGAATTTTTGCCTCGTCCCTTTTTCTACCTCGGAAATGAGGAGCGAGTTTGGGGCTCTTTTTGAGCAGCTGCAGCTCTGCCCCTTTGCCTTGGGGAGAGGAGGAAATGAGAAGCTTTCAGGAGAGTCCTGCAGTTGGAAGCCATGTGCTAGCAGCGATTGCCAGCGTGGATTTTTGTGGCTGTCAGCGCTTCCAGAGTGGCTGATATTTGCCATTTCAGCCCGGGAACCTTCACCAGACCGGCTGGCCCGCGCTGAGGCCGCGTTTGGAGTTTGCTGTGCTGCCCTAGATAACCCATCTGCAGCTCGCTGCTTTCAATTCTGCAGCATGAAATATTGAGTAGGAAATGCCAGGGGTGGCAGAGGAGCTGCTGCTCTTCCCCAGCAGGCAGCAGTCCTGGGAAGGACACGCTTGTTGGGGATGTGATGGTTCCTTCCTGACTCCCTCTCCCTGATTAGTGCTCGTCATGAGGTTTTCTGGTTTTTTTGCTGCATTTATCGTGTTTATTCAGTGGCAAGTTTCAGGAGCCAAGGAGTGAACTCATGGTGAGCATTCCCCAGGGATGGGCAGAGAGTTCCTGTTTGCATTTCTTTCAGATACAATGTGCAGATCATTTCTTAGGACGGTTTTCTTTAAACCGTGTGTGTCAGTTATAAAAAAAGCACTTCCTGAATCTCTCCATGAGCTGCTCAGTTGCTTTTTCGGACGTGGATTCATCGAGACAGGAATTGAAGCATTTCTCTCCGTTGAGGCTGATTCAATCCAAATTTATTTATTTATTTTTTTTTCCCGGAGAGCTTGTGAAATCAGGGACGAGTCATCGGGCCAGAATGTCTCGTTGTATTAATTAGAAGAGTCTCTCATTTGCACCGTGTGTGAGGAAACTGATTTATAGCTAACGGATGCTCTGCAGGCAGCAGCATTCCAGCTGCTCCACGAATTTCCCCATTGCATTTCATGCAAAGCCTTGGTTGGGAAGAGCCCCACACCTGCATTTCTCATCTCGAACCACGCACGGGGTTGTGACTCTCGCCTAATATTTGGAGTAAAATCCTCGGTGCTCTCAGTTTGTGGGGTTTTTTTCAGACTTCAAAAGCCGAGAGTTGGTGAAACATCAGCAGGATGTAAGTTTGAGTTACGGAGTTTATACCAAAGATAGTAATGTAATTGTAACATAACTTTCCTTGCTGTGAGCAATCACCTTCTTTTATTTAATGTAACTAAAGCTGATAAAAAGAAAAAGGAAATTTAAAAAAAGAAAATGCTTAAAAGTTTTAGCCCTTCTCTGCCAACATAAACTCTTCCTAATTCTTGTTGACTCGAGAACTGCTGATGCAAACTGGGTCTTCCTGGCCTCTGAATCCCACAGGGATGGGAGCCCAGAGAGCCCACGGGGCATCCATTAATACATTTTGTGGGGCCAGGATTGCAGTTCCTGCCTGAGCCATCAGCAGGAGACGGAGCCTCTCGGAATCCTTCCCCAACTCCACGTCCCGAGGGAGCAAAACCGACCGGGGACAATTGAGAATTGTATCCCTGCCCGATAAAATTAGGTCTCCTGTAATCTCCCTCAGAATGGATGGCTGGCTGCCTTGAAAAACATCTGGTTTAATGCAGGAATAATGCATTCCATTTGGGATGGCTGGAGCCGTGGGAGCCGGTGACCCAGTGCACGGAGAGCTCCCATTTTGCCTCCGGGATCAGCACTGATGTCAAACATCCAAAGCGCGGCGGTGGAGAAGAATTGCTTGGGATGTTTTTCCTCTCTCTGGCTCTTAGGAGGGATGTTGTTGCCGTGGCTTAAGTCCTGAAGGGTTTGGACGAGCGAGGCTTTTGTTGGGAGATAAAGCAGAGATGAGTCAGTGTTTGTATTCCTGGATTTCAGCTGCTGCATTGAGAACTTTGCTTAGGAGCAGCACCACCTAAAAGAGCTTCGTGATTCATGTCTCTGAGAGCAGCACAGGTAATTTTTGGAGGAAATTCTGCTTTATCCCCCTGCAAACCCGACACCACTGTGTGTGTAGGACAAGCCCAGGGAGGTTTGGGAACGTAGGAGCAGAATAAATTCTGATGGGACACTTGGTTGGCCAGGGATTGGAAGGATGTGATCAAAGCAGGAATGAGACAGCAGGAAAAAAGGTCGAGGGCTGAAAGATTTGGTTTCAGGCCCCGTCCCTGTGTGTGATTCTGGAAAGGGCTGTCAGGTGAGGACGTGCTTGAAGGAGCTTTGGTGTTTCCTGTTGTCCCACCTGCACCTTTCATGCAGCAGCTCTTCATTTCGGGTGCTCATTAACCTCCGAGGAGCCATTTCAGTTTGAAGCCCCTTTTCTGGAAATGCTCTGATTTGCCCCCGGAGAGCAGCAGGGATGGCCTGATACCCCCTGCTTTGCTTTTGCATCTCTCTCATCAACTTTCCCTGCAGTTCTAAGTGAAAACAGTGATCCCAGAGAGGAGCTGAGCAGCCAAAAGAAGCCCCGAGGAGGGGATGGAGGCGTTGAAGTTTTGTGCTCCCTTTTTACAGAGAGGTAAGAGCAGAGCCCGCAGCGGTACCAGCTCTCTCTGGGCCGTGCTGGGAGGATTGGCACTGGCCATTCCTGCTCACAGAGTCACTGTCACAGGGCTGGGGACAAGGAGAGCTCCTGCGAGGAGCTGGGAAGGGACACGGCAACTTCCAGGCTGGGATTCTTCACCCTGGGATGGAGAGTGGGCTCTGGGAGTCAGGAGAGAAAAGTCCTCAGCAAACAGCTCTGCAATTATTAAACCACGCTGCCTTTTTTTCCCCCTTTAATTGAACACAAACCTATTAAAGGTGCTCCATTTCTGGCGTTCAGGAGATTGCTGTGTGTCCCTCGGGGTGCTGGAGCAAGGCCCTGCTGGTTTTTGCAGAGCTGCTGGTGGAATGTGACGAGCTGAGGGAGAAGCCTGAACAGACAGCTCCGTGCTGCATCTCCAGCAGCTCCTCTGCTGCGTCCTCAGGAGCTGCACCCCAGGTTCAAAACAAAGCCCTCAGCAGCAGCCAAAGCTCGGGCTGCTCTCACCTCTTGGCACCTCTGTCTTTCCATCTCAGCCGCGCAGAGCCGTGAACTTTGGCAAAGCGGAGAGGACTTTGAGGAACCGAAGCTGCATTTCTTACCAAACCTTTCACTGAGTTTGGGTTTCGTGAGCGGCAAAAGAACCGAGTTAGGAATTATTTTGAGGCAGTTTTTTTGGGGCTTTTGTGTCAGTCCTGACAAAATTCTGAGCCCCTTGTCTTACAAAAAGGAGATCTCTGTATGGCCAAGTGCTGTGTAAGACTGTGTTTATTCTTAGGGGCAGAAACTTTAAGTGATCCCTTGTGGATTAAAAAAAAAGAACAATTCTTATTGTAATTGGAACGAAAACCTCCGTTCTTACGCAGTTTGGGGCTGGAAGGTGCCGCAGTGAAAAGGGGGAAGTGTTGTTATTTTGAGTTCCCAGGCAGGAAGGGGGGGAGATGCAGGAGCTGGGGACATCAGACCCTCGGTTGTCACTCTCACATGTGACACGGGCAGTGTGATGGCCAGGGAGGGGCTGGCTCACACCGTGCTGCTCCTTCAGGAAGCTTTTTCCACGCTGGTGATGCTCAGGTTTGGTCGAGCACGGTGTAAACCCACTCTGTTTCTTGGGGTTTCTCCTCTCTGCTTTCAATTTTTGACTCCTCCTTGAAGACATCCTGATTTTCCAAAGTCGTGTGGCACAGAAAGAAGTCGATTACCGAGTCCCAAATAGGGAGAATTGTGGATGAAGGCGAAGCAAATGAGTCAGATATAAATAATCCTATTATGTCTTGGCTGCAGCCACACCTAGAAACCTTGAGCAAACATTTCTGTGTAGTTATTCCCGTGTTTGATACACTTTACTTGTTAAGTCCTGTTTTAAAATTGCAGCGTGTAAAAATCGTGTAGGGCCACTTGCCATCG
The DNA here is from genome assembly GCA_013396955.1 of Regulus satrapa. NCBI lineage: Eukaryota > Metazoa > Chordata > Aves > Passeriformes > Regulidae > Regulus > Regulus satrapa. The sequence goes on along the minus strand of VWZN01005438.1, from coordinate 78,289 downwards.
GCGTTGAGGATTTGGGAATATTTTTTTAGTCGTTTTGACCAGAAGCTCAGAGACCCGAGTTAATTTGCTCTCATATTTCCCCCAAATCAGAAAAATCCATAACCCTGGAGCTGGCGTTGCCTTGGGAGACTTTGAAGGCAGCTCTTTTTGCAGTAGGCCTTCAAAAAAAAAAAACAAAACCAAACCTCTGGTGAGAAGAGCAAACAGGAAGCTGTAATTACCCTTTGCCTTTTGTGCATCGAATCCTTGTTTGGCTGGACAGAGCTTTGGTAAAACACTTCTAGAAGGAGCTGCTTTTGGCATGGAAGCTGCAAGGAAAAGCATTTGGATCCAGCAAAGTCGTACCTGATGTTCCTGTGATTCCTGTCCCGTGTCTTAGGGGTAATTACCTCATGGTGTGGTCTCCTCTCTTTCATGGTGGAGAAGCTGATTTTTAATAAATCAGAGCAAAGCCATTTTTCCACCTTCAGAAAAAAAAGAAAATTTGGGCCTTTCTCCTCCGATTCCAATTCCTCTGTTGTTGCTCCTGTAGAGGGGGGGTTTGTGCTGATTCCCAGGGGGAATTTGGGTTTTGGCTCTCGCCCGAACATGCAGTGTTTTACTGCACTGTTCTCCTCCTGTGGCTCAGGAGAGCTGCAGAGCTTGGTCCTGCACACCGAGATCCTTCCCTGTGGGATGTGAAGGTGATTCCTGGTGTGGAACCCCGCGGGAAAAGACAAATGGAGCTCGAGGTTCGTGTGCTGGAGGCTCTCAGGGATGTGTTTATGGAGGCTCGCACTCATCGACGTCGAGTCTGCGGCAAAGGTGGCGTTTTCTCTTCCTCACCTTCCAGATATTTAATTGGATTCAGCAAAGCACGAGGCAGGGAGACACAAAATAAGGCTGTGATGGTGGTAAAAGTTCTCCAGGATGCCAGAACTCGGCCTCTTCTCCTAGAAAAGCAATTAATTGTTTATGTTCCCTTGTATAAAATGACAGAAGAGCTTCCTGGGAGTGTTTAAAATGCCAGGCCAGGTGAAATGGTGAACACAGAGGCACTGCAGGCTCCTCCTCCAGCAGAGTCACAGCGGTTCGGGCAGAAGGATAAAAGGAGAGACTTGGCTGGAGACCTGGAGAAGGAGGAAATCGTCTTCCCTGGGAGTTGAGTTTGGCTTCAGGTGATGGAGGATGTGACCCCTGGCGTGGCCAGGAGCATGTGCGTGGCTTTCTGCTGCTCCCACCCTGCACACTGCTGACTTTGGGGCTGGGTTGGGCTGCAGGACCCCACAGGCACCGAGAAATTCACAGTATTGCAGTGAAATCCTTGCCACCGTGAGGGCAGTCTGTAAAATAGTCCAAGGAAAGGAGAAGGGAAGGAAGTAGCGAAGCAGAGAGAGCTGGGAAATGTCAGAGCTGGCTTTTCCAGAGTTCTGCTGTCAGGATGAGCTGTTCCAGAATAGTTTTCTGTGGGTGAAGTGTGACAAGAAGTCCCCAAGAGGTAGTGTCACACCGGGGTAAGCTTGCAAGTCCTTGGATTGTTTCCACCATTCAGAGAGATCATTTGAAGCTCTTTTCACGGCTCCTCGGTTGAAAGGTGCAGTTCTGCTCCTTCAGCACATTCTGCCCCAAGCAGCTGCAGACAGATCCGGGGCTTAACTCACTGAACCAGTTCATGGTGCAGCTCTGAGCGTTGTCTGCTGTCTCCCGTGCCTTTGTGTTGGGCCTGTCAAGGAGAAGCACTCTGCTGGCTCTTCAGGGAGTTCCCCGGTGAGGAGAAAAGCTGACTTTGGGTTTCCTGGGCTGTCCTTCCCCTCTGATTGCACAGGGTGCCAGTTCCAGGCGTTATCTGGGGATGGAGGCACGTCTGAAGAGGAAGATGCAGCAATGCCAACTGCTCTGAGCTTTTTTTGGGGACTGAAGGAAACCTGAGCCCCTTTAGCACTGCTGGACACTTCTGCAGGTCAGTGCCCAGCAGCTCTCGAGGCCCTGGTGGTGTTAAATCCGAAGATCTCAGAATTCTCCTGATTTTTTCCCCCCGTGGGTCTGTCAGGAGGGCGCTGGCTCCGTCCCAGGCCGTGGGGAAGGATCCTCTGTGTGGAACTGGTCCCTCACAGCCCACGAGGAATTGCCCCACGCTCCCATGGCTGCAGTGCTGAGGCTCTGGGGAAGGGGAGAGAAATTCCTCCTTCTCAGCTCGCTGCACGCAGAAACCAAAAGGAGAGACAAGCTCAAGTATCAAAATAAATGTCAATTTGAAACAAGCGCAACCAAGCAGATTAAAAATGGGCAAATTTTCACGTTGGGATCTTTTACCGTTCCTTTTCCTCGGAATGAAAAGAAGATTTTGGAGTGATTTATGGCTGTCATGCCAGGGTTCTCAGCACTGTCTGTCAGTTGAGAGGTTGATTTTTTGACAGGCTGCACTTCTGGGCCAGGGCTTTTTATTTTTTGTTCTTCCTTTTAGAGCTTTTTACATGAAAGATTCAATCCTGCCCGTGTGCAGCACATCCCATTCAGGTACCACACTTCAGAGGGGTTGGGTGCTGAGCACGTCCTGCCCTTGTGCCTTCTCTGGGGTTGTGTTTTTTGGGTTTTTTTCATGGAGTTGAGGGGCCGCCCCGCCTGTGACCTGGCAGGAATTTTGTTGTTTCTTCCCTCCAGCAAATTAGAGCTGGACGAAGCAGCTCTCCAGAGTTTCAGGTGGTTTTATGTGTGCTCAGCCCGGCTGTCACTGCAGGTCAGCGCTCTGTTCCCTGGGAAGATCTCAGCTGGGATTCTCCAAGGAATTTTTATATTTTTTTTTTCCCTGCTTTTTTTACACGGTTGTGCTTGTAGAATCCCAGTGCTAAGAAAGAAACCATCCTGTTGTGCAAGAGAGAAGTGGTTGTTTTATTTCCCAAACATCATCGTTTCTCTTGAGAGACTGTTACGTGGCGTGGCATGAATTTTACTTCTCTGAAACACACGGAGTCAGCAGAGAAGTCTTGGAGAACAAATTGGAGGGCAACGATCCAACCCGGAGCTGTGTCCGCACTCCTTCTCTTTCAGAGGTTTTTTGCTTAATTGCAGATTTTCTATTTGGACGTTAATCCTTTCGTTTCTCTTTCTTGGCAGAATATCTCCTCTTAAATTATTACTGTCAACACGTCCTTAGCCCTTCCTGCCCCTCCAGCCCCTAATTGGGAGTGCTGTAAAAAAGGCAGTGGGGTTTTACAGCTGAAAGCTGCAAAGTGAATCTCATATTTTATCCAAAAGACACAAGCAGCTCCCCATTAATATGATGACATTGACACCCTGGTTTTATAAACAGTGGAATGTTCCGTGGAATGGTTGTTATCCAGTGATTATGGCTCCATTAGGCACAGGAACAGATGGTTCCTGTCCAAGCACTTCTTTTTCTTGTTGTCGTTTCTTACAGGAATAAAAGGCAATGTTGAATTTTCATCTCTTCGGGCTGGAGAGGTCGCAGAGGCTGGTGGAGGAACTCGGATTAAAGTGAGCTTGAGAGGAGATAATGGTGTGTTATGGAGCAAGGTGGAGATTTTAGGGCATCAACTTCTTCTTCACGGGTCCGGGTGATATCGTGTGTCCTTTTTCAGGTCACGCCTTTGTTCAGTTTTGCCTCTTTTTTTTTTGTAGTTTTGGGGTTTTTCTTGGACGTTGTAGTTGTGTATTAAACTCTGCTCTGTCCGTGTCTAGAGAGAATGGAGCTGGCAGGATTTTTTTCCTGTTGTGAGTCCAAAGTTGGGCTGCTGTTTGCAGTGAGTAAGTCAGAGGATTTACCTGTCTTTTTGCATAGCAATAAACCCAAGCTAATTCTGTAGAATTAAGTGCTAATGAGAAATAAGGCAATAAGGTTTAGGATGTTATTGAAAGTAATTCTGCTTCCACCTTGGAGGGACAAACTGCACAGTCACCTCTGCTTGAAATTTAATGCAGAACGAAAAATTAAAATATGATCTCACTCTCATCAAAATTAAGTAATTGATGTCATCATTCAATGACAAGCTTTTTATAGGCGCTTTCAACAAATCTTTTTATTAAAACCTGACCCAAGCAGGGATCCTTAAATCGGAAGAAATGGGGGGATCTCCTTCACAAATCTTTCATCTCTGGCTCGGGGCTAGGCAGAGCTGCAGTGGCAAAAGGGGGAGGGGGGTGGGTTTGTGCTGCCTTCGTCATTTTCAGAGCATGAATATTTAATTGAGGCTTCTTAAGGCTTTTAGCAGATTGATCAGGCTGCTTCCTGCCGCGGTGTATGTGAGGACAACTGCAGGGAGCGTTTGGATTCGCTGACGGTATGGAAGTCGGCTTTATTTGTTTTGAGTTCTTACTGAAAGACTCGTTCTGGGAGTACCTTCCCCGTAATCTTCAGGAGAAAATAGAAGCAGCAGTTCTTGCTTTTCCCAGTGCCCTGCAGTGTTGGTGGTGATGATGTCCAGCTTTGCCTTGGTCGGGGCTGGAATCTCTTCGTGCTGCTCTTAACGTGGTTAGAAGTTTACAGGAATATTTCATTATTTTGCACCTGTTTTTTACAATAAGTTTGAACTTGGAGTGATTGCACCTTGCTAGTGGAATTTCTGCCTGGTTAAGGTTCCTTCTTTTTCCAAATGCAAGACTTTCTGCTCAAAGTGTGCAGGGCTGGTTGCCTTTGAGCACACGAGAGCCCCTTTTTTTTTGCCTTCTTTTCATTTTTGTCAAGTTGCTGACTGTGTGCTCTTAAATAATCCTGCTGATTTCTCCATACTTCCTTCCCTCTACAAGCGAAACATTGGAGAAATCAGTTTATTTAAATTGGAAGAGGAGATACTGCACCCTGAGAGAGGCAACGGGAGGAAAATTCTCTCTCAGAAGTACTTGTGGGTTTGGAGATGGCTGGTGAATAAGATCTTTTTTTTTTTACTTTTAGGCCTGTTTGTTTTGGTGCAAGGTCCACTGGTGTCGGTGTGGAAGGGATATATGTCCTCCCAGTGTGGTAAAAACACATTTTGAGGGTGATGTATTGATAGAAGGCAAGAAAATTCCATGTGTGAGGATATGAATGATTGGAACAACAGAAATATCAGGGCGATATCACAATATCCTGCGTAACGAGGGCGGTACATGGACTGTTCCTTCTCTTTATGGTAAAATGAGGGGTTTTTCTATTTAAAAAGGTCACTTTGCACCAAAAACTGAATATCATTCTTTTGAAAGAACTATTACTGTGCTTTATTAATTAGGAGAAAAGTCCATCCTGGCCCGAAGCAGCCGTGTCCAGTGACTTTGGGGTGGGTTTGCACCCGGCTTGGGCTCTCCCCCTTGGAGTTTGCCTCATTATTTGGCTCCTCAAAGTCTTTCCCAGAGCAGATCTGGCACATCCTGGAGGAGCAAAGCTCTGCTGGAGCAGGCAGTGCCTCTGCCCCAAGAGGGGGTCGCTCCTGGCTCCATCCTTCTTGCGGAGAAGGAAAAACTTCTTGCAGCTGACAGCACCCTGGGGTTTCTCCTCCTGCTGCTGCCCTGCCAAGGGGGATTTTCCTCAGGCCTGCCCTTCTTGGAGGAGCCCTGGATGCTGATGTGATGAACACCAGGAATGCTTCTCACCTGCTGCTCACACCACACCACGCCACGCCAGACGTTTTCCTCCCGCTCCGTGGAAATCTGATTTCCCATTCTCAGCCGTGGTGGACGGCTCGGAGGCACCGTCGTGTTTGGGATGGGGCTGTGCAGAGCTGGTTTTAGGAGGGCTTTGCTTCCCACCATCAAGGGAAGGAAAGCTCAGCGCTGCTCCCGGAGCTGCCTCCGTCGGGAATGCGGTGGGAGGCTCCGCCAGTCAAATTACAGGTGTCGCACGCTAATTGGAGGCTGGTAAAAGTTTAATAATTGTATTGCTTTGCCTTTAAGTAGTGGGATCCTGCTCTGGTGACTAATGCTGTTTAATAGTGACTGTCCTCGAGTGAGCACTCGGGAGTGCAGTGACTCGGGGTTCTGTTCCAGATTTCAGTGCTTCAGGAGAAATAACTTATTTTGTTCTCTGGAGCAGCCACCACTTTCTCTGCTGCTTTTTCCATGGAATGGGAGGAACATCCTTCCAATTGCACGCTTGGTACCAGCTCCCTAGAAAAGCCAGGCCAGGAAGGGTGTGGGAAATGTGTCTCACCTCCTGATTTTTGAAAGAGTCATTCTTGTTCGCCACGCTTGCTTGGTTCTATTTTTTAGTTTGGAGGAGGGATTTTGGAAGTGCCAGTTCCTCCATCAAGTTCTCTTTCTTTGTTTCATCACGCATAATAATCGACCTCACGGCTGTGACTTGGAATAGCATTATCCCATCTGGAAATACATAATTACCGTGCAGGGTGAGGAGCCAGCTGGGTCAGGCTCTGTGCTGTGTTTCAGGGCAGGTCCGAGTTGCTGAACACTTGGTGTGAGCAGCTGTGTTTGATCGCTTGATAGGGCAGTAATTGCTCTTCATTTTTTTCTTCTCTCCTTCTTGGGTTTTATTCAGGAATGTGGGATTTACTTAGGAGAAGTAACTTCAGGTGCAGCTCTGTGTATCCAGAGTGCTTTTGGGTACGGTTGGAGGAGGTGTTGCTGTGCAGGCAGGATGGGAGGAGATTTACCAGCAAGGGTTCTTGGCTTACGTGAAAAATTAGAGTCCAGAGAATTATTAAATACTGTCCCCTGAGAGCCAAGAAAAGGTGGCTGACAGGAGTTGCACACAGGATTAAAACCCACAGTAACTTCTGTTTTAACCTCCTTGGGTTCCAGCGTGGTTTTGTCTTTAATTCCCGGGCTAAAACCAGGGAAAATCACCTCGTGCTTCCTTGTAGAAAGTGCAGCCTGCCAGAACAGGCAGAGTCGGTGTGTTGGGCTGGACAGGCAGCTCCTGAGAGAGCCTTATCAGCACTCCCAGCTCCAATCATTCCCCTGGACCTCGAGGCTGCTGCTGTTGAATCCAGTGCTGAATCACGGCGCTGTCACCCTTTAGTCATTTCCTGGGGAATTTTGCTCTTCAGTCTGCTGGGAGAGCGCGAGCTCTGCGCCCCTGCCGGGGTTTGGACGTTGGGGATTTCTGCTGGTGACTGTGAGCAGGAGGTTAGTCAGCAAAAAAAAAAAAACAACAAAAAGAAAAAGAATTATTCAGGGCAGAATCGCTTCAGCTGGGTTACGGAATGCTCTGGGAGTTGTGTTTTGCTTTACTCAGCTCAGCTGGTAATTGGGTGTGTGTGTGTGTGTGACACTGTCTGTGTCCCCTCCTGCAGATCAAACCCTGCAGTGCTCCTGCCTCTCGACTCACACGGTTCTCACTGACTGCCTGTTAAAAATAGATGAAAACATTTCTCCTGAACAGATTTGTTTCAAATCCTGTTTGTGACCAAGCCTTGGGTTTGTGGGGTTTAGGAGGGAAAATGCATTTTCCCCAAATGAAAATTTAGGTTATTTAAAAGTCTGTTTTGTTTTTTAAAGTTATTTTTAAAACAAGTTATTATTTAAAAAAAAAAGGACAAGTAGGTATTTAAAAGATCTTTATTTTTTATCCCTAGGATGGGTTTGCATGCAAGATTTCTTTTTTTTTTTTTGTATATGGGATAACTGTTTATGTGCATGTGCTGCACATAAATTTTATGGGTCATGTAAAATTTATATGGCTGCACTTCAGGATAGAATCTCTCCCGTAAAGCTGAGTCTGGTGATTGGATTTTTCAGGTGTTGGTTAGAGGCAGTTGAGCAGAGCCTGTGTTTCAGCCCAGAGCAACTTGCTTGTCGTGGGCCTGGACATCAACAGGGCAGTAGGCAAGAGGGCTGAGACCTGAAATCCAGAGGCATCGGTGATAATAGAAGAACTTAATTGTGTTTGTTATAAATCTGTGCCACTTGCAGTCAGTTTTTGGATCCCTCAGGGACGGGAACTCCTCTGGGCAGCCCCTTGCAGTATTTCAGCCCTTTCCATGAAGAAATCCCGGTGCATTTTTGGCATTTTGGAGCCTTTCTGACTCTTTAGCAGAGGTGAAGAAGAGGTTGTTTGACCAACGTACCCGAGGAAGTCCTTGAAATAAACTTTAAGCAGAGATCCCAGGACGTGCTGGTGCTGCGTGAGCCACGCTGGGTGACGATGAGCTCGTGCCTGCTGTGAGAGAGGACCCAACCAGAGCACAATTCCAGCCACGAGAGGCTCCTTCATGCCCTCTCTCTGTCCCTGATTTTCCCAGCTCAGGTGTGCAGGGGCTCTGAGCCTGTCCTTGGCTCACCCACTCGGCGATGCCTTCACATATGGCCTGGAAGATTACAGCTGGAAATAAATACACGGCCCAGACGGGTGAGCCGAGGACACGGGATCTGCCGCACCTCGGAAATGCTGCCGCAGGATGAGGACATCCTTCGCCAGAGTTTCAGGAGTTGGATTTACTGCTTAAAGTTAGAGCAGCAGCAAGGGAAAAAAAACAAAACAAGCCAAACCCTTCAGGTTTATGGCAGCCAGAAGAGCACCTTGTGACCTGGAATGACCCAGAACACAGGGCAGCCATGGCCCAGCAGCCTCATCTTGAATGGAATTCTTTCGAAATAATAAACGTTGAGATTAAAATACTTTTCATTTGGTCAAACAACACTCCTAAGCCTTTAGAGAAAGGGGTTTGGAGCTGCAGAACAGAGCCCCCACAGTGCTGCGGCCAAGTGGGCTTGTTGTGTGTGTGTGTAAATTAATCTGGAGCTGATCTGTCTGTGGAGCTCCCAACGCCGGGAGCTGTGGCAGTTTAATGCTCGTGCCCAACAAGCGCAGCTTTGTGAGCCCGGGCTGGGTTTTCAGTGCCCCCATTCACCCTCCTGCTGGGGGTACAATGGTGCTGGCAAAGGAAAGCTGCAGAGCCCAGAGCTGTGCTGCTTGTTGGGTGACAAGTACAGTCAGGGAGGTGTTCTTGCTCTCAAGAAATCAGATTTTTTCTACTTTTTTTTTTTTTTTTCTGGAAGGCTCTTTAGTTCACAGACCTCACTATTGTCTCCAAGAAGGAAACCTGATATACAGCTTCACCCAAAGGAAGGAGGAGGGAATCTTTGAAGCTGCATCATCATTTGGCCTCAAACAGAACAAGGCAATTGTCTAAACTTGTTTCAAGTGTAGTTTTTGTGGCGCAGCTGGAGCTCAGAGCAGTGGGAGGAGTTAAAAGCCATCGCACAGGTACAGCCTATTTGAGCACACGGCCTTAGAAAAAAGGGTTTAAATGTTGTGTTTCGGCTTGCTGAAGCCTGGGAGTGAGGATGTCTCCGTTTTAACCCTTGGTGAAAGCTCTGGGCACAGGGTGGGATGGGTAGAAGGTGCCAGGACAATCACAGAATCCCCGACTGGCTTGGGTTGGGAGGAACTTCAGTCCAGTGCCACCCCCTGCCCTGGCCAGGGACACCTCCCACACCACCAGGGACAGTCCCTGGTGACTTCAAGCTCTGTCCAGCCTGGCTTTGGACACTTCCAGGGATGGAGCTCCTCTGCACAGCCTGGGCCAGGCCCTCCCCACCCTCACAGGCAGGAATTTCTTCTTGAAGAAAGGTGGGGACGGGCTCTAAGTACATAAATGAGTGATGGCAGCATTCCTCACGTGTTGTGCCCATTTTTTGGCCGGGCCGCAAGTGCACTCAATCCTCACTTTGGGTTCCTCACGTGTGCTTCTTGCCACTCCAGTCCTGCTTGAAAGGCCTTATCTGGAGGTGGCGAGCAGCAAAAGGAACATTTTGAACTTCCAGCAGCACTTCTGATCTTTGTTGTCTCCATGGTGGCACTCCAGACTCTGTTCTGCTCTTTCAGAGGAGGTTCCAGCTGATAAAACCACGGGGAGATGTCGCCTGTCCTGGGCCTGGGCATCCACAGAGCACTAGGCAAGAGGGCTGAGACCTGAAATCCAGAGGCATCGGTGATAATAGAAGAACTTAATTGTTTTTGCTACAATTTTCTCGTCGTGTTTTGCTTCTAGTCGTGTGTTTCGGGGCTAGTGGAAGTACCAGAAGCACCACCAGGATTCCCTTGTAGTACAAACTGTTGGAAACACCAACAGGTTATTTTTTTTTAAGCATACAATTTATTTTTAATTTTTTTTTTTAATGCACACAAACTGCTTTCCAATTGGACTCTTTTCCTCTCTGCAGCCCAGTGTTTGGAGGCTTTGTCGGGGAGATGCTGCGCCCTACGTGATGATTTTCCTTAATTTCTGCACTGTAGCAATTATGGTTTTGTTCTCCAGTAAATGATTCAGTGTTCTGGTTCCACGGGGGAAGGGGAGCGGGGATGTTGAAAGAGGAGCATTGTCTGAGCTAGCAGGATCAGCGGGTGTTACCACCTTGCACTGATTGAGCACCACTGCTTGGGACAGATCATCAGCGCTAATTGCTGGAAAGCAGCCTGGCGTCAGGGCCGGCTGGGAGCTCGGGGCTGCTCTGGGACACGGTGTCAGGGCAGGTGTGACATCCACGCTGCTCAGGGGTCCTTCCCTGCCCTTTCCCCTCTCTATCATTCTGGGTTCATCCTTTAACTGGGCAGGGGTTGAGTGCAGGTGTGACATCCACGCTGCTCAGGTGTCTTTCCCTGGCCTTTCCCCTCTCTGCCATTCCAAGTTCTTCTCTCCTCTGGACAGAATTTGAATACAGGTGTGACATCCACGCTGCTCAGGTGTCCTTCCCTGGCCTTTCCCCTCTCTATCATTGTGGGTTCATCCTTTAACTGGGCAGGGTTTGAGTGCAGGTGTGACATCCAGGCTGCTCAGGTGTCCTTCCCTGGGCTGCCCTGCCCTTTCCCCTCTCTGCCATGGCCTTTCATCCTTCTTCTGGACAGGGTTTGAATACAGGTGTGACACCCACGCTGCTCAGGTGTCCTGCCCTGCCCTTTCCCCTCTGCCATGGCCTTTCATCCTTCTTCTGGACAGGGTTTGAATACAGGTGTGACACCCACGCTGCTCAGGTGTCCTGCCCTGCCCTTTCCCCTCTGCCATGGCCTTTCATCCTTCTTCTGGACAGGGTTTGAATACAGGTGTGACACCCACGCTGCTCAGGTGTCCTGCCCTGCCCTTTCCCCTCTGCCATGGCCTTTCATCCTTTTTCTGGACAGGGTTTGAATACAGGTGTGACACCCACGCTGCTCAGGTGTCCTGCCCTGCCCTTTCCCCTCTGCCATGGC
>VWZN01005438.1:31380-66892 GCA_013396955.1 Regulus satrapa | reverse complement strand
CTTTCCCCTCTCTATCATTGTGGGTTCATTCTTTCTCTGGGACAGGATTTGAATACAGGTGTGACATCCACGCTGCTCAGGTGTCCTTCCCTGGGCTGCCCTGCCCTTTCCCCTCTCTGCCCTGGCCTTTCATCCTTTTTCTGGACAGGGTTTGAATACAGGTGTGACACCCACGCTGCTCAGGTGTCCTGCCCTGCCCTTTCCCCTCTGCCATGGCTTTCATCCTTCCTCTTGGCCTCCCCCTGAGCGTTGCAGTTGGCTTTGCTGAGTGGTTTTCTGTATTCCTGCCCTTCAGGAGGATCAGCTGTGGAGTGGGGCTGTGTTTGCACCTGTGGAAGCTGTCACTGCAGCAGAGGTGGAAGGAAGGAAGAAGAGCCTCTTCCTTCTCCTCCTCAGCAGCAGCAGCAGCAGCTCAGCTGGCTCTGGTGGCTCCTGTAAAACCCCTAAAGCTGCTTCCCTTGGAGCAGAACCCCATTTCCTGGGCAGGGCCTCAGCCTGGGCAGGCTCAGCTCAGCTCGCTGCGGATGTGGATAAATCCAGAGTGAACGGAACACAACTGGGAGGGAGTGGGAGGGGACCAGCACAGCCTCAACACTGCTGGGGTTTTAATTTCTTCCTTGGGGAACGAGCAGACACGGTTTTATGGCCAAATGATCAGCTCTCGTTTGCTTTGCTGGTGTTTCTTTGTGGTGCCCTCTCCGCCGTGGAGAGGGGTTGTGGTTCTCAAGGGCAGGTTTTGAGCTCTCAGGGGAGAATTTAGCACCCAAAGTGTCACAGAGTGTTCTGTTTGTGGAAGGCGGTTAATGATTGACCACGTTTATGTCAGAGGAGTGAATGGTTCCAGAGTTTGCCAGCGCTATTGTCCTGGTGCTCTTCCTGTGGCTGTAATTTATGATATTCCATGAGGAAGTCCACGTTTGTGTCCAGATCTTGCCATTTCCATTTCCCATAGATGAGCAGAAAAGGGTGAAGAAACCTGTCTGCCTTAGTGATTCTTCTGAGTCAGCGGATTGGTACCATAATTCGGACCCTGCCTGACCAGAAAAGAGCTTTTCTTCAATGAAAATATTTATTCCGTGTTCCACCTGTGCCTGTGTTACGAAGAGAAATCCCCGTCCTTGCTGAGTTCCTGTGCTTTGCCATCCCCTGGCTGCCCCAAAGGGTCACCTTGTCCTGGGGGCTACCAGCCCCAGGCTCAGTGGCCAGGCCAGGGAGGGCGTTGGCACGCTCTGGGCTGGGCTGGGGCAGCCTGGCCTCCGGTGCCACGGTACCAAACCCTCCTGGAGCTGCTGGAGAGGGTCCAGAGCAGGGCACGGGGAAGGGTCTGGAGGGGGCTCAGGGCTCTGGCTCTGATCAGCTGCAGAAGAGACTGAGGGGAGACTCACGGGGGGCTGCAGCTCCATCCCGAGGGATAAAGGCAAGGGAATCAAAAAGGGAAAATCAAGACTGGAAATGGAAATAGCAGAGGAAAAGGGGTCGAGGACCTGTCTGTGCCAGCGCTGGGATCTTGGCAGCTGGTGTTTGGTGGGACCGCAGCTGCCCCGTGCTGACATTTCCCGGCAGGTTTTGGGGTTTGGAATCGGCTCCCCCTGTCGTGTCTGTCCCATCTCTGCTCCCTGGGAGCAGGGACAGGAGCCAGGGAGCGGCTGGAGCTGTGCCAGGGCAGGCTTAGGGGGAGAGCAGGGCAAGGTTCTTCCCCAGAGGCTGCTGGCACTGCCCAGGCTGCCCAGGGAAGGGGCCCAGAGCTCCAGGGGGGTTTGGGCAGCGCTGCCAGGGCTGCCCAGGGTGGGATTGCTGGGGGTCTCTGCAGGGCTGGGGCTGGCCTGGGCGATCCCTGTGAGTCCCTCCCAGCTCAGAACACTCCACAATTCTCTGCAAACTGCCTCTGAGAGCGGAGGGCAAAGCTGGTGGGTGTTGGAGGCACTGAGCACGTGGTCCTTGGGCACACGGGAGCTCAGCTGGACGAGTCCCTGTCCCTGCATTCACTCAGCTCTGCATTGCAAGCAGGCACTGAAATTACTGCTTTGCTCGGCGTTTCAGTGCGCCGTGGACATTCTCCCGTGCAGCTGCTGGATTTGTTTGGACTTGTTGGGCCCTGACTCAAAGGCAGCGTTAGAGGAACGAGATAAAATTCTGCACACCCTGCCCCGAGCAGCACGAGTCAGAGACGGATGGAATCATGGAATGGTTTGGGTTGGGAGAGACCTTAAACCTCATCCTGTTCCTCTGCCTGCCACTATCCCAAGTTGCTCCAAATCCCATCAAGCCTGGCCTCGGACACTCCCAGGGCTCCAGGGCAGCCTCAGATTCTCTGGGCTTCCTGTGCCAGGGCCTCAGCACCCTCACAGGGAGGAGTTCCTTCCCAATATCTTATCTAAACCTCTGTCTGTCTGCAGCCATCAGTGTTCCCAGTGCCACTGCAATGCCCAGGTTGGGAGTGGAGTCCATTCCCTTCCCAGGCTCTCCACAAATCACTTTTGGAACCAAACTGGGCGCTCAGCTGGGATGTTTGAGCCGAGCCTGAAGCCTGTGGTGCCCTTTTGTGGAGGATCCTGTTGGGAGCAAACCCTGTGGCCAGAGCTGCTCAGGCTCTTCCCTCTCACTTTGGGCTCACGGCAAAGAGAACATCCTGTTTGTGATCCCTCACTTCTCCTCAGCCTGTAACTGGGACTTGATTTTAGCTTGATCCCGAGGAATTCCGTGTTCTCGGGGCTGAGGGTTTGATCGCTGCCCCTCTCCTGGAGGTTGGAAGTGCAGGAGGCTCGGAGCGCTGCGGGGCTGTTTGTTTTAATCCCTCCGAGGTTCCAGTCTTTCTTGTGGTTTTGATGTCATGTGAGAAATTAAAACAAAAGACAGCAGCCAGATGGTGCATCTCCAGGATCAGACAGATTAGTTTTTCAGAAGAGGGAAAAGTTTACAAACGCTTCTTCTGCTCTCTAGAGTAATCATTGTAATAATCATCCCTGCAGAGGGGATTCTCCCCCTGTGCTCTGCTCCTGTCGCTGCCCACCTGGAGTTCTCTGCCCACCTCTGGGGCCCCCAGGGTGAGAAGGATGTGAAGCTGCTGGAGCAAGTCCAGAGGAGGGCACAGAGTGGATGAAGGCACCGCAGCACCTCCCTGCTGGAGCGGGGAATGTTCAGCGTGGAGAGGTTGTGTGGAGCCTTCCCAGCACCTTCCCGTGTCTGCAAGGGCTGCAGGGAAGCTGGAGAAGGAGAATCCATCAGTGACACGGCCAGGGAATGGGTTCGAACCAAAAGAGGGGAGTTGATGTTACACCCATGGAAGAAATTCCTCCCTGAGAGGGTGGTGAGCTGGATCGTGGGCTGTGCTTGCAGGGCAGGAGTCTGGAAGTTGATTGTCCATCCTTGCCTCGGTTTTTGGAGATCCCCAAAGCTGCAGTGGACTCGCTTTGTTTGCTGGTTGATTGGTTGAAGATGAGGCTCTGAATTTGCACTTCACCCTGTTGGTTGGGAATTATCCCACTTCGTTCGCCCGAGTTTGTTTTGTGGTTACACAATATTTTCATGCACTCCCAGTTTCCCTTTTTAGTTTTTCACTGCTTTGATATTCCACTTAGATAGCTGCTGTGATCCGAGTTATTGCATTTAAATAGTGGATGGTGTAGGTCTCTGATCCCAAGGGAAACTGCAGACGGTCTCTAATATGGAGCTTTGAAATCCTAATGTGCTTGGATTTATTGAGTTTCAGGTTTTTTACAGCTGTGTTCAGGTGAAACCATCGTGGCACTATAAAAATAAAAAGCAAGCAGACCTCAAATTGCAAACTCCCGTGGGATTAAATGACTTTTCTTTGCTTGTTTCCAGGGGACATCACACAGAAGGGGTATGAGAAGAAGAGAGCAAAGCTGCTGGCTCCCTATGTTCCACAAACCCAAGGTAGGTCCTCGTTTTGCCTGCAGCCAGGATTTTGTACAGCTCTACAGCTCAAGGATCACTCATCCCTGAGAACCATTCTGGAAACATTCTGCAAAAAGTCTGAACTGCAGCGTTGGTCTGTGCTGTGTCCTTCAGCCATCCTAATTCCTTGTTGGAGAAACATTTAAGATTTTTATAATTCGTTGCTTTATTTTGCCAGAGTAGCTGAAGTCACCTCCTTTGGGTTCAATTGTTTCCTTTGGTTCAGAGATCCCCAGCAGCTCAGCTGGTTGTATGTGGGATAATTATATTTAATTGTATAAGCTGAAGGACGTAGCTGAACGTGTGTCTAATCATTATTTTGGGGCTTACCCAGAATAATTGTTCCTGATATATTGAGCCATTAAAAACCACGTGTCTCGTTCTGAATTTCATTCTGGATATGACAGGGAGTTCTGAACAGACCTACTGGAATTTATTGAGCCTGCTCTGCTGCCAAAAGAAATTGATGAAGAGTAAAAGCTCAAAGTGCATTTATTGCCCTTCAACACCACGGGACTGGGGGGAAATGACAGCAGCTCCCTTCAGGCACTTGAGGGGGGGACATAAAGTTGTCATGTGGCAACTTCCAGACTTTCCCACCCCAAAGCGCTGCCCAGGTCCCGCTCGCTGTGGTTCTCAGGCTGGAGTTGGTTGTTTTTCCACCTCAAGATGAAAAATCTTGTTTGAGATGGGGTTTTATACAGCGTGTTCTGTCCGAGCCAAGTGCTGAAGGGAGCAAGGCAAGCAAAAACTGTAATTCAGCCTTCAGAATGGAGATTTTGTTACACACATCTCTCCAGGTGCTGAGGACTCCCTGGAGCAGGAATAATCTCAGCGACTTGGTCGCTGCCTGTGCATCAAATCTATTTCTGTTCCTTAAAAAAAAAAAAACCCCAAAACTAATACAGACATGACTAATCCCTCTTGATCAGTAGGTATTTGTTGAGCAGGTTTTACAGTCCTCAGGCTAGCATTTGTGCCAGTGGAGATCTCGAGCCTGAGGAGGAAATGGGGAATTCCAAGAGTTCAGGAACTCTTGGCAGCCCCGCTCTCGTCTCGAGTCTTCAGGAGTCTGAGGATGATACAATCCTGGCCCCAGCCCTGGCATTGTGCACACGTTTGATCTGTCTCAGAAAATGTTTAATTAGGAGGGGGAAAAAAGTGTTTGGCAGGAGTGGGCTCTGCTCTGTTAATTGCGGAGCTGAAGTCCAGGCAGAGGCCTGGGATGCTGGAGGTCACCAATTAACCCAGAGGTTTAATTGCCCTTCCGGCCCAGCTCTCCAGCTTTTTATACATCTCACACCCAGCTGCCCCCGTGTCTGGGAATCTCCTCTTGTAAAAAGCCCGTGGAAGTCATGCGTGAGGGATTGGCAATCGGGTCACCTTGGTAATGAGAAGAAAATTAATTTAGTCCACAACAACAACAACAAAATACTTTGTGCTGGCATTTCGTGCCGTTTCTCTGCTGCCTGATGGAGCGTCTCCATTTCGTGGATGTGAAATGAGAGGAAGGGAGGGAAGGTGACATGTCAGGGCATGTGAGCTGGAGAATTTCGGAGATTCTCACTGCTGGAGCTCGCCTCGTTATTCAGGAGTGAAGGCAGCACTGTTAATTACCTAAAGATGCTTTTTTTTTCCCAGTGCAATATCCATTAAGGTCCATCGAGCTGCTAACTCCTGAAAAGTCTCTGCAGTCTGCAGATCCCAAAATGTGAAGTCCCTGATTGCGGGGATGGGGGTCAGCAGCAAGCACAGCTCATGAAAACCCTTGGAGCCGTGCCTGGAGCTGGGCCAGGTGTCCCTGGGGTTGCCCTGGAAACCCTGGAGGCTCGAGTTGGTGATTTCCATGTTTTTATGGGTATCTGGCTTGAAAATAAACATCTTCAAGGTCCAGCTCAGTGCTGTTTGCAGCCAGTGGAGTGACAGGTTTGCAGCTGCTTCCTTGTGCATGTTATTCATGCAAACATTTCTCCTCGTTGATCTGCTAATGGCTCAGTCTCTGAATCTCAAAATCGTTGGCCCTTCACCAAAACGCAGGAATCACAAAGCAGTCAATTCTCATTAGAAGCTAAAGACAGTCAACAAATCCGTGGCACCCTTCAAAACCAATCCGAAAGAATTAATTTCTCATCTCTCTGTCATATTTGTCGTGTTTCCGCCAGCACAAAGTGCAGCTGTAGCAGGATTACTCCGAAGGGAGCGCGAAATAAATCACCTGTCACCTGCCAGCCTTGGCTCACTCGTGCTGCTTTGTTGTGTAACCATCAGTGATTTACGCTCTTCCCTCCTCTGTGTCTTTGTGAGGCCACTGGAACGTGTTATTATGTCAGAGCAAAAGAAACAAAGAGCTCGTTCTGTCACTTGGAGCCACCTCTGATCCCTTCCTAAACTGCAATGTCATGTCTGCCCTGCGATGAGAGGCTTCTACAAGACTCACCAAAGAGAGCTGAATATGGATTTAATAAATCATTGAAAATAGTGGGAAATCTGCTGCTGACATCTAGCGGGTGCCTGAATTGGTAAACAGTCGAGCGGGATGGGAAAACACAGACCAAACAGAAGACACAGAAAGCAGCTTTTCTGTTTGGTCTGTGAAGTCGGGGTTGTCTTTGGATCAGAATGAAACTCTGCTGGGTTTGGTGAAGGCAAATAAATGTAAAGGTGTTGAACTGGTTGTTCATGGAATGTGTTCCAGGGTGACAGGAACAGCAGGGACACAAACGGATGCTTTTGGATGTGGGTCAGCTGAGATTTTGAATTCATAACCGTGCTCTGGAGCCTGGTCCTGAACCACAGAGATCTCTTTTCCTTTTCCATTCAGCTTTTTGTGCCACTCAGATATTTACACCGGGGAGGAATGGGTTTTGATAAGCAAATACAGGACTCTGATATCTGAAAAACACCACTGGAGACGGGCAGTAATTGTTTGTGCCCCTAATGTGGTTTGAGGGTTTCTGGCTAGCAGAACCTTTAGGGGTTTTAGAACCTTTTTTTAGCTCCTCTTTAACTAGAAATAAAGGTTCTCGGGTTTTGGCACGGCAGTTTAAAGAACCATTAACAATCCACAGCTAAGTGGGTTATTAGTTCGCTCTAACTTGCAATAATATTCCAATAATATTTTGCTCTTTGGGATTTTAGAAGGGACAGGAGATGGATGAAGGAAGATGGGGAATTTAGAAAATGTCAGATATTGAAGAGCTGGAGTGTGTCCAGAGCTGGGGAAGGGGCTGGAGAGCTCCTGAAGGACTCTGTGGGCTGGGAGGGCTTTTCCAGCCTCAGGAATTTTCTCAGGAATTGGGTGATCCCGTGCAGATTCCTGCAGCTGGCTCAGGGCATTGGCTGCCTCCGAGTCCCTGAGCTCGAGGCGCTCACCTGAAGTTGTTTCCCCAAAGCCACACACCTCAAAAGTGGTGGAACTGGAATGGAAGCCCAGGATTTGTGGTTTCCTCTCCGTTTCTCTCATCCTTTGGTAGTTTGTGAGAATTCCAAGGCATATCCAGATGACACAGCTGCTCTTGGTTTTTTGCATGACTCCAGGTGACAACCTGAAGGAAATTACAGCCGGGTGTCCTCTGGCTTTGAGTTTTCCAAACTTCCCCCTGACACACAGGTTCTTTAGATTTGAACCTCCAGCAGCAACAATTCCGAGTTGCTCTTGCTGAATTATCTACAATTAAAATGTTTATCAGATTATCTATTTTGCTTCCTATTTTAACGGGAAAAACAAACTTTTCCTGGATGATAAAGCCAGAACCACACAACTGGAGGACTCCTTGGGTTTGGGATTAATGGGAACAGCAAAGGCTTTTGCTGCTGTTTGGTTTTGGTTTTCCAGTCAACAGCAAGCGCTGGTCGCTGAGGCACTGAGTGACCAAAAAAGCTCCTTTTGTTCCCTGCTCCTGTTTTCCAGGGGTTGACCCAGCTCTCCAGAAGGAATCCAGACCTCAGATGCCCGCTCCATCTGCAGCTCCAGCCTCAGCATCCTCCTCCTCCTCCTCTTCCTCGTCCAAATTCCACCGAGCTCGCTCAGGGGGAGCCAGGGATGAACGTTATCGATCCGGTAAGGGCAGGGCCAGCAGTGCCCTGCACTCCTCTCAAGAAATCACAATTATTTTCCATCTGCTGCTGGGAAATCCTGCCTTGGGGGCAACGAAAAATCAGACTGTGGGGCGCAGCTGCTGAATCCAAAATCAGTTCTAGGTAGAAAAAGGAAATAAGATCATTCCGATTTTTGCTGGATGCAAATTGTTCACAGAATGGAGAAAAAAAACTTGGGCCAAGTCTGTAGGTGATGATGTTCAGTGAGGTGACAGTAAATTCAGTTCCTGGAGCTGGGGATTGCTGTGCTCTGGGAGCTTGGAGCAGCAGGAAGAGCTGCCCAGCACCTGCTTCACTTCAGGAGAGGAGAAGGTTTTGGGAGCTATTTTTTGTTCCCTGGTTTTGTTTTCCAGTTTGCAATAACAAGAATTAAGTTTTCTTCTCAACACTGGCAAATAAAGTTGATTTAAATCTTCCTTCTCCAGGGGTATTGTCATATCCCACCATTTTGTGGAGTGTTAGGAGTGCCTGGTTTGGGAGTTGTAAAGCAGAATTAAAAGTCATTAATCTGAGAAATGAATGTGGAGGTAGAAATGAATGCTCTCCCTGATCCTGGCTGGTTTTTATTCAGCTGGATTGTTGAATATGAAATTTCTCCTCACCGTGTTTCCTTCAGAGAGCTCTGGGGGTTGCAGAGGGATGGATCCTCCCATCCCAGCCCATTTCAGTTCCTGATCAGCCAGGATTCACAGCCCCAGCTAAACTTCAGGATTTGCATTTAATTGCATCCGTTTGGGAGCAGGAGGTTTTTCCTAAATCAGACAACTGTGACTTTCTAGACCCGAGCTGCACCTGAGGCTGCACAATCATTTCCCATTTAAATGGTGCCCAGGCAGATTTTGGGATAATCTTCAATCCAGGGAAACCATCTGCCAGGGTTGAGGTTTCTCAAAAAAACACCAGAGAAACGAGGATGTAATGAATTGGATCCAGAAGTTTCCAGAGCAACAAACGTGGCCTAACTTCAGGAACCTCAGTCTTTGTTTAAAAAAGAGAACAAAAGCTGACCCAGTAAAAGAGAAGAGAACAAAGTGGGTATTTATTAAAGGCCTTCAGTAGATTCACCTTGGGCAGTCAGAAGCCTCCCAGAGGGGCTGCACCCAAGATGGGCAAAGGCCAGGAGTTTTTAATACAAAAAAATTACAATGCAAAAAGTATTATTATTTAATAATAGTAGTATAAGTATATGTAATATAAGTAATAAGTATATAAATATATATTAAAATACTTGTTATTATATACTTACATATGTAATATAAGTATATAAGTATATGTAATATAAGTATATAANATATAAGTATAGTAAGTATATATGAAAATGCTTGTTATTATATACTTACATGTGTAATATTAGTATATAATAATAAGTATATGTAATATAAGTATATAAGTAATAAGTATATATTAAAATACTATTCTATACTTATATAGGTAATATAAGTATATAGCAATAAGTATTTTAATATAAGTAAGAATTACTGACTGTAAGTTTGGTCTTATTTGCATATCAGGCTTAATTCNATAAGTATATGTAATATAAGTATAGTAAGTATATATGAAAATGCTTGTTATTATATACTTACATGTGTAATATTAGTATATAATAATAAGTATATGTAATATAAGTATATAAGTAATAAGTATATATTAAAATACTATTCTATACTTATATAGGTAATATAAGTATATAAGTATTTTAATATAGGTAAGAATTACTGACTAAGTTTGGTCTTATTTGCATATCAGGCTTAATTCTCCAGTTACAGCCTCAGGTAATGAAGTCCCACTCCCCCAGTTTGCTGCTCCCCCCCCCAGTTCACTTTTGCTCACACATTTCGGGCCCTGAGGCTGCAGGGTGTCCTCGCATCACAGGCCCGGAGGGGGTTGAAAATACCAACTTGGCTCTTTCTGCTGAGTTTATACAGCAGTGGAGGAATTCCACAGCACAAATTCTGGGGTTCTCGGAGGCATCACCTGCTTGCTCTGTGCCCTTCCTTGGCAGACGTCCACACGGAGGCCGTGCAGGCGGCGCTGGCCAAGCACAAGGAGCAGAAGATGGCCCTGCCCATGCCCACCAAGCGCCGCTCCACCTTCGTGCAGTCCCCGGCAGACGCCTGCACTCCCCCAGGTGAGCCCACACACCGCACCCGTGCCTCCCCCAGCTCCTCTCTCATCCTCTCTGGGGCTGGGGAGTGCCCTCCGTGCCAGGGGAGCTCCAGGAGCCCCGTGCTGGGAATGCCCTCCGTGCCAGGGGTGCTCCAGGAGCCCCGTGCTGGGAGTGCCCTCCGTGCCAGGGGAGCTCCAGGAGCCCCGTGCTGGGAGTGCCCTCCGTGCCAGGGGTGCTCCAGGAGCCCTGTGCTGGCATCCCTGGCGTGCCCAGTGCCAGCAGCTGGACTCGCCTGCTCCTTGTGGCTCCAGCTTGNACTCCTCCTCCCCTTCCTCTTTTCTCCCACTTCCTTTTTCCCTTCCTTTCTCCGGGGGGCTGATGCATGTTCCTGGTGTCTGCTTGGGTCTCAGCTCTGTGCTCACTTGTCCGGGGCTGCAGCACATCCTGTGCTGTGCGAGTCACAAATCCAGGTCAGCACTTTCAGCATGGCTGCAGTCAGTCCTTTGCCTCAGCCCGTTCCACTCTGGCAAGTGGGTAGGACATGATTTCCTAGCTTGATTTACCTACTCGAGTGTAGGCAGAGAATCACTTGGAAGAACACCTGAATTTTGGGCCCAAATTTGCCCCTGTGTTTGTATTTAGTGCTGCACAGCTCAACATCTCGAGAACGGAGTGTTTGCTTCATGGTAATAATCAAATCAAATCAGTTCACAATTTTGGGACAGCCGAGGTATCTGTGCTCTGGGACACACAGGAAGCGGATCCTTGCTGTAGATTTCTCTGTTTTCTTTTGGGGTTGGGCTTTTTGTTTGTTTTCTGCAATTGAAAGGGCCCCATTTAGAGCCCCAGACAAAAGCGTTTTCTGCTGTGGCCTTGGCACAGCTGTTTCCTGCGTTTTCTTTGTTCCTGGGACTTTGCAGTTTGACAACGACCCTGACCCCTCACTTTCCAGCTCAGAATGACCAGAGTTAGGCAAAAGAGCCTCTGCTATTACAGCACGTGTATGGAAAAGTAACGAGAGTTAAGTTCTAGGCTTGGAGACCCCAGGGGAAGGATGTTGTGTGAGGAGGTGAATCACACAGGGGTGAGTGTGTTCCCACCAACCATTCTGCTGCTTTAACCTCTGGTTTGGCCCACGTAACATCCCGTGGGCAACAGATCTTCCCTTTGCAAAGCCTGTGCTGTTGATATGTGATTGGAAAGAGCATGTTCAGTGCCATGTGCTTTTCCCTAAGCAGCTAGATTTTCTTTCTGCTTCCACACAGACACGTCTTCCGCCTCCGAGGACGAGGGCTCGCTCAGGCGCCAAGCTGCTCTCTCTGCTGCATTGCACCAGAGCTTACAGAATGCTGAGTCTTGGATCAACCGATCTGTTCAGGGGTCATCCACATCCTCATCAGCATCCTCTACACTTTCCCATGGAGAAGGCAAAGGGACCAGTGGGTCACTAGCTGATGTATTTGCCAATACTCGAATAGGTAGGAGCTGGGTATGAACAGAGCGGTCGGCTTCGAGTTCAGATTGTGTTGATAAAGCTGCAGTTGTCCCTCGCAGAAGGGGAATTTGGAGCGAGAGTTTAGCTGGTGTTGGTGGAACCCGCCAGGGTCGGTTGGAGCTGCACCGTCCCGCTGTCGTTTTCCCGGAGGATTTTGGAAGAGTGAGGTGGTTCAAAGGGAGAGTGGGGAGCAGGAGCTTCTGGAAGCAGGGAAGGCTCCAGGGACAGTGTGGACAGAGCAGGAGGCACAACTCCCCCGTGTCCTGTGTTGCTGTTGTCTCTGGGCAGCTGCCGTGGGCACAGAGCTGCCCCGTTGCAAGTGGCATTTTCATCCGTGTCCTCAGGAGTCCCTTTAGGGGCGTCTGTGCCTGTGCAGTGGGGAAATGTTGTGTTCAACGTCCTCATTTTGCTCTGAGCCCCCGTGATTTATGGCTTGTGTTAGCTCAGGGAAGAAAAAGAACCAAAGCCAGGCGTGTGTGTGAACAAAACGAGCCTGGCAGGGTTAAAAAGCAGGGTGAGAGGAGTAAAGCTTTAGGGCAGCTCTTCCGTGAGTGTGTGAGGAATCACCAGAGCATCCAGGTACTGAGGAGACGGAGCAAAATCTACAGATCTGGATCCCCCGGGCTCAGTTTTCTGAGGCTCTGAGGTGCTCCTTGCTGCTGATGCTTCTGTATGAAATGGCCAAGTTTGTTTTTGCTCTGTGTATGTTTGTCCTTTTTAGCTGCTGGTGAGGAAATTCCTGCACCGTAGGACATTGTCTGTATTTCATGTGCTCTCTGCTTCTGCTTTAACTGGGTTGGGGCAAGCAGTGCATAGAAGTGCTGGTGATTTTTATCTCTCACTTATTTATCTTTTTATTGCTGTTATTTTTGTTTGTTTATTTGCTGGGATGCAAATTGTTTCCTGAAATGGAAAAACTGGAGGAGATTGCCCATAAAATTTACTCAATTGAATGAATGGCTTTGAAGCAGAGAGTTTGTTTTTAATTGGAGCACGCAGAAGGCCGCGTTACCTTTTGCAATGAATTAAGGTAACACAGCCTTTTACCTCCAGAATATCTACTGTCTAATCTAATTAGTGTCTTATGCAAAACAGGAGCTTTGAATCTTTGCCAGGATTCCGTTTGCCACATTCATCCCATGTTAACACCTGGTTTAAATGAATAGGACTCTCACATACACAATTCTGTACATGGAGAGAGAGAGAGAGAGCAATAAAAAGTCCTGCAGATACTTAATCATAGAAATCCAGTCATTTTAGAAGTCCAGTACATGAGAAATATTCCTTCCCACAGGAATATTTCAATATTCCCTGGCACAATTACTGTGTCTCCAAAGGGATGGAGAAAAGGGTTTTGTTTTTTTTTCCTTAGAAAAAGGGAAATCAACACAGAATCAATCAGAAAACCCCGTCAGTGGGAATTATTTGGGATTTGACTTCAGACTATCCGTAAAACCCAACCCACCATTTCAGATTGCTGGGTTTTCTCCTTTGTAAGCAACAGTTGCTGCTGCTGTTAAGCCAGAATAGAATATTCTTGGCCGAGCAGATGATTGAACCTGCTGGGCTGTGTAAAGAAACCCCACACGAGCAAAAATCCCTCGTTCAAGGGACAGTTCCCTGGAGAATTCCTGCAGGATGCGCTTGCAGTCTGAAATGCAGGACAGTGTCTTGCAGCTTGGAGCAGAAGTAAGACCCAGCTCAGACTGTTGGGTTTATTCTGGAGCTGCTGGACAAGCTCTGTAACCACCCAGCTGGAAGGGATTGAAACCCAACACAATTTTTGCTGATCTGCTTTGGTCCAATTCCCCACGTGTTTTGTTTTTAAAAGCCCTCGCTCACAAAAAAAGCAGAATTCTAGCAAGAGAGATCAGCCTAGGTGAGGGAGGGATTTGTCCTGGACTTTGGATGTTTCAGAGCTCATGTGAAAATCAGACTTTTTTTAAAAAAAAAAATTTATTTGTTTTTTTACAGTACTGAATGTCGAGAGCTTGAGCCTCAAGGTTAGAAACCGAGAACAGGAACTCTGTTTTGCTGAAGCACTTTCCTGACACAAAGGACAAAACCTTGTGCCTTTTTTGGTTGTTTTTTTTTTGTTTTTTTTGCAGACCAGCTGCCTCTCCTAGAGCTGCTGAACCTTTAGCAATCAGTGTGTTCAGCCCCAGTTGAGGCTCCCCATCCACCCAAACCCCTTCGACCCTTTAGGATTATTGCTAACAGCTGCACCTTGGGGTGGGGTTAAATAAAAAAAAGGTGCATTTTAGCAGCTTTCTTCTTTTTCTAGAAAGTTTCTCAGTCCCCCCAGATGTCACAGCAACTACCTCCACGCCCTCGGCGCGGCCGGCAGCCGTGGACCTCCCTCCCTCTGGGATTGTCAAGGGGATGCACAAGGGATCCAACCGCTCCAGCCTCATGGACACGGCCGATGGTACGGAGGGATTGAAAAGGGGGAACCTTTTTTTTAAAAAAAATCACAGTTCTGTGTCAGCAAAAAGACTCCAAAGGCTCGTCGGGCTCGTGTTCTTATTTATGAATCCATTATCTGAAATCCTGGCCTCAGCCTGTGGGATTTCAGCCCCTTCAGGGGGCACCTTTGGGATTCTCCCTCACGGGGACTCCCCGATTATCTCAGCTCTGTGCCAGCAAAAAGGCTCCCAAAGCTCGTCAGGCTTTTGTTTCTCGTGTGTATTAATTAATACATTATCAAAAAACCTGGCAGGTCTTAGCAGATTCTCAGCCTAGGTTCACCCACCATCAAAACCGGCCCCAAAACTTGCAGCTCTTTTATCTTTATACTCAATTTTACCCAATTAACGATACAAAAGTAAATTATTTTTACTATCTTAACCAATTAATTTTTCGTGCCCACCTGCGTAATTGAAACTGCGACCAACTTCTAACCCATCACCTCCTGTGCTCCCAAAACTGCAGAATCATGGAGAAGGAAAAAGAAGGACCAAGAACCACACCCTTTCTCCTTGTTGACTCCATTTACAAAACCCCCTAAAATCTGTATTTCTCACCCCAGTGACACAACTACCCGATTTCCTACTGACCACCTTACTCTTTTATAAATCCTGCTCTATCCTGGGATATTTGGAAGCTTTTCTCTATCAATGAGGGTCAAAGTGTTTTTCTGGAGGTCAGGATCCCCAGAACAAACAGGGAAATAGAGAAAAACTCTGTTTCTGGATTCCTGCACCTTGGGAGCACCCAGGAGCTGCAGAGAGGCCTGAAATCCCACCTGAAATCCCCAAAAAACCCCCTCACATCTCTCCTTCCCACCACGGGAATCGGAACGGTGTCGGCCTCAGCATTCAGGTGCTGACTTCACCTCCAGCCGTGCTGCAGCTGTGGGGTTGAATTTCTTTTTTTTTTTTTTTTTTCCCGGGGGGGGGGGGGGGGGGCNTCCAAAGGCTCGTCGGGCTCGTGTTCTTATTTATGAATCCATTATCTGAAATCCTGGCCTCAGCCTGTGGGATTTCAGCCCCTTCAGGGGTACCTTTGGGATTCTCCCTCAAGGGGACTCCCCGATTATCTCAGCTCTGTGCCAGCAAAAAGGCTCCCAAAGCTCGTCAGGCTTTTGTTTCTCGTGTGTATTANTGCAGCTGTGGGGTTGAATTTCTTTTTTTTTTTTTTTTTGCCCAGGGAGGTGCAAAGGTGGTGCTGGAGTCCCCAAAATCCCTGGGGGTGACTGCTGGACGTGGCACTCAGCTCTCTGCTCTTTCCCTCCAGGTGTTCCCGTGAGCAGCAGAGTCTCCACAAAAATCCAGCAGTTGCTGAACACCTTGAAAAGGCCTAAAAGACCACCCCTGAAAGAATTCTTTGTGGATGATTTCGAGGAGATTGTGGAAGGTAGAGAGCACAAAGAATGGTTTTATGCACGTTTGCAGGGAGTTCTCTGAGCTGCTCTTCTCAAGGTTGACTCAGATTCACTCCGTGAAGGGTCTGACACAAAACCAGTGTTTGAAATAATTTGCTGTTCTGTTAAGCTTTGGGGGGAATTTCCTCAACACTAAACTTTTTTTAAAAAAAAGATATTTAAATCAATTTTTCAACCCCCTTTGTTTGCTTAGGCTACTTGAATTCATTTCCCAAAGGGGATTGTCCTGGCTGGTAATTTCATTCCAGCGTTATTTGGTGAGGTTTTTCTGCTCTGCAGTTCTGTGTTCCTTTCCTTGCTGATGTGTTGAGCACCTTTGAACAGCATCCCTGTGAGAAGACTCAAGTTCTTGATGTTTTGTGCAAGACTTCCTAGGAAATGGGTTGTTAAACGCTCTTCCTCATTTCCTTTTGGTTTGTTTTCAGTTTATTTCAAGCTGAGCTTGAAGAAGGTGACAAATGAATGAGCAAGGACGGGGGATATTATTTTACTTGGATTATATTAGAAATACCACCGTAGATACTGGAAATATTCTTGATTGTTTTCCGAATATCAAATAAATATTCAATAAATATTCAAAATTCAATTAGAATAGTTTTTAAAAATTAAAATTTTAAAACTATACATATATAAATATAATTTTTAAAATATCAAAAATATTAAAATTAAATTTTAATAAAATAATAATGCAATTTAAAGTTAATTCAATAATAATAAAATTAACTTTTCTCAGTTCCCCAGCCCGACCCGAACCAGCCGAAGCCCGAGGGCCGTCAGATGACCCCGGTGAAGGGAGAGCCCCTGGGGGTGGTCTGTAACTGGCCCCCAGCCCTGGAAGCAGCTCTGCAGCGCTGGGGAACCACTCAGGCCAAGTGTCCCTGTCTGACAGCCCTGGACGTGACAGGAAAACCCGTTTATACCCTCACCTACGGTGAGTTGAGCCTGCCCTGCCTTCCCCTGCTCAGCTGCTCCCAAACTGCAGCAGGAGAGAGCACAGAGGGCTTGAAAAACCTTCCTGCTCCCCGTGGGCGTGCAGCCAGAGCAGTGTCAGGGCAGGAGGTGGGAGCTGCTCTCCTGTGCTGCTCTCTGCTCCAGAGCTCTGCAGTTCTCTGCTCTGTCTTTTCCAGGCAAGCTGTGGAGCAGGAGTCTCAAGCTGGCCTACACCCTGCTGAATAAACTGGGCACCAAAAACGAACCCGTGTTGAAACCTGGAGACAGGGTAATGATTTTGGGGGGCTCTCTGCTTCTCCCTCTGGAGCAAAACAAGGGGTTTGGGGGCTGGAAATCAGCACACACCACAGGGAGACTAACCCCAGGGACATGGCAGCTTGGGACAGAAACTGGGGGGATTCTTCAGGGCTCCTCTGCGAGCAGTTTCTTGGCTCTGGGCTTGGAAATGCCTCTGAGGAGGAGCACGCAGCAGGAGGGAAAGGCAGGGTTGGAACTCTGTGTCTCGGCCGTGTGTGAACCTTCAGGTGCTCAGGCATTCTGTGGGAAACAACAGCACAGGTTCTGGGAGCTGTAGTCACTCCAGATGTGGGTTTTGCAATGTTGCAGGTAGCCCTGGTGTATCCCAACAACGACCCCGTGATGTTCATGGTGGCTTTTTACGGCTGTCTCCTGGCAGAAGTGATCCCAGTGCCTATAGAGGTACCTCTTACCAGAAAGGTAACGTTGATGGAACTTGGAGAAGCGATGTGGGATGGAAAACCAAGTCAGGCCATCAGCCTCTGCCAGCATTTCACAGCCTCCAGCTGCTGCCTGAGCAGCTCTGTAGCAACAGGGACCTTTGAGAGCCTGGGATGGCATTTAAAAATGGAAAAACCTATTGACCAGAGCTGTGCTGAGCAGCTGGACGTGGTCAATTCTCCTAAATGATGCAGTCTTCACTCCCTCATTGCAAAGAATTTATACAGAAGAGATCAGACAGAGCGTGGATCTGCGCCCTGGTTGATGGGAGGGGGCTCAACCCAGCCTTGCTGAGCTCTGCCAGGCTCTGATTTTGCTGGAGATGGAAATGCTCGGTGTTCCTGAAGACTTTGAGGCACTTTTTGTAACTTATTTGCTCAACAAAGTGCTCTCTTTACCCTTCCCATGTTATTGCCGTGTCAGGAGCTGTGTGAAACTCTAGGATTTCATAAGAGGAAACAAAACCAAGAGGCTCCTGGCAGACGTGATGGCAGGAGAGGTGGCCACGAGCTGGGAGCACTCAGGGACTCACAGAGCTTGGATTTCCTTCCCTGCACTGTGACAGACTGCTATAGCAACCAAATGCAAAATTAAAACTTCTCCAGGATTTACCCAATCAGTTTCTGAGTGAGCCTCCTCGTTTTTATCGTTGTGCAACAGAAATTGGCTCCGGGGGGATAGAGAGGTCTTGTTATTCCAGTGTAATTACACATTCTGCTTTTTTTTTTTTTTGCCTCTCAATTCCTCTCTGCAGCATCTGGGTTTCTATGAATGCCAGGAGATGGGGTGTGCTCCATGCTGGGCAGGAGCGCTTGTTTTCCCTTGGATTTCACCTTTTAATCTTGCCAGTGCCACATTTCCAGGGCTCACGGGGTGGTTTGAGTTGGAAGGGACCTTAGGGACCATCCAGTTCCATCCTTTGCCATGGCAGGGACCCCTTCCCCTGGCCCCAGTCGCTCCAGTTGTGGTTCTGTGACTGTGTGTGGGAATGGGTTCTGTTCTTCTTTTCCTTGCCATTCCTTCCCCCAGTCCCCCAAAGAGTTATCAAACCTTGGAGTTTGAACAGGGAAAGCTGAATTTTGTCATCTTTGATTGACTTTTCCCCTCTTCCCTCAGGATGCTGGTGGGCAGCAGATTGGCTTCCTGCTGGGGAGCTGTGGGATTGCTCTGGCCCTCACCACTGAAGTGTGTCTGAAAGGGCTCCCAAAAACCCAGAACGGAGAAATTGTGCAGTTTAAAGGTGAGCTGGTCATAGATTGGCTTTTGATTGTACTTTTGCTGCATCTGGAAGGAGCTGTCAGGGCTCTGAAGGCACTCTTGGGGGGGGATAAAGGGGCAGCTCTTGATCCCATCACCAAAACCCCGCAGGGTTTGTGATGAAATTGACCCTCCCGTCTGACACAGCTGCTCTGGGGCTCACAAGGAATCACCTCCCACAAGAGGGTTGAGCTCAGGCCCCCTCCAGTGCAGCTTCCAGGGCAGTTTTATTCACAAGTTTTATTTAGGAATGCTGCAGGGATCTGCCCTGAGGAGAGGAGGTGCCTTGTTGCCCACTGAACTCCCTGATGAGAAATGAGATGACCCTTCTGGGCTTGGCTTGGAATTTTGCTTGTGTAACTGAACTTGGACAAATGATGGGGTTTAGTGTATTCTTGCAGAATATAAATCCCTCAATAAATAAACTGATATTAATGTACCATTTAATTTTGGCTCCAGGTTGGCCCAGACTCAAATGGGTTGTGACAGATTCA
Organism: Regulus satrapa; assembly: GCA_013396955.1. Taxonomy (NCBI): domain Eukaryota; kingdom Metazoa; phylum Chordata; class Aves; order Passeriformes; family Regulidae; genus Regulus; species Regulus satrapa. Next base: position 47,951 of record VWZN01005438.1, on the reverse strand, counting down.
AAATATCTCTCCAAATCTCCCAAGGACTGGCAGCCCAACATCTCAGCAGCAGGAACTGAGCCAGCATATATTGAGGTAAGTGGTGAATGGGGAATAGAAATTACCTTCCGTGAGCTGAATTTAATGTTCTCATCACCAGAGAGAGAATAGTTTCACCTCACTCCCTTAAACTTCCCATTTTCCTGCCACTGAAACCAATCTTTCACTCTGGACATCCTGCTGGCAAGCTCATGTAAGGTTTGAATCCCTTTGTGGCCTGGAGCACTGCTTGGAATCAGTTGGGGAATTGTTTTTGTTCTGAAAAGGGAGGGCTGGAGACAGCTGAGCTCCGAGATGGTGCTTGAGGCTCCCATTTCTGGCAGAGCTTGGAATTCTCTGTTCCTGCTGGCAGTGCTGATTTTTGTTTCTTCACCAGAAGGCGACTTGTGGGGGGGGGATTGCAATGGTTTTAAGTGGTGGTTCAGCCAGACAGAAATCACAGATTGGCTTTTCAGCGCGTTACAGGAGCAGGAAGAGATGTCCTGAGCAGCAGTGGCGGGGAAATAAACACAAACACGTTCGTTTCTGCTCCCATCTCCATGGAGATTTTCCATGGGTGCCACCACAAGAGCCATCGGCTTTCGCACAGATGGCTTTTTGGTGTTTGTCTCAGCAGCTTTAGAAGGAACTTGATTATGGATTCTGGGATTTAACTGCCTTTCCCACGTGGCCTCCAGAGCTTGCCCTGACTCTCTTCTCTCCTGTGCAGTACAAGACCAGCAAGGAGGGCAGTGTCATGGGTGTCACCGTGTCCCGCGTGGCCATGCTGGCTCACTGCCAAGCCTTGTCTCAGGCCTGCAACTACTCTGAAGGTGGGTGAGGACACAGAACATCAAATATTTTAAGTGTTGCCGCTCATATCTTTTAACAGCTCTCTCTGAGTAAACCGGTATTTGCTGCAAAAAAAAAGAAATGAAATTTAGAAGTGCTGATTAATTCTCCCCCCCCTCCCCAACCTCAAAAAAGTGAAAATTAGCTGTGATGTTTTTCCATCCAAAACTGCATCGTTTTCACTGCCACGATGAAGAGGGATAAAAAGTGGGGTTTGTGTCATGTCTGTGAAGTTGGTGAGTCTGTTCTGGTGAACCAGAAGAGGAGCAAATAAGTGAGAACTGGAGCTCGAGTCCTCTCTCATTGCACTGATGGCCAGAGAAATGTCCTCCCAAAGTGGGTGGTGTGTAAAGGGCAAAGCTCTGGGGCTCTTCTGCTCCTGTGAGGTTTCTGGGTAACCCAGAAAAGGAGATTGGAAGGTGCTGGTGATAGCCCAGAGAGTTTTCCTGCAGGTTATATTTTATTCTTGTCTGCCTTGTAAATCAAGCTAATTCCTACATCCCTGAGTAAAGCTATTTATAGAGCTTTAAAATGCAAAGTTTGCCTTTTAGAATCCATCACTCGAGCTCCCATCCCTGCTGAGAGTCAGGACTTGAATGAATTTCTCTCCCTGCCCTTCCCTCCACTGCTCATGCATGATGAGCTTCAGACCCTTCCTGTGCTCCTGCTGGATGTTTGAGGCTGGAATTTGATTTCCCTGCAGCTTTCTGGGCACGTTCCCACTCAGGAGTGGAGGTGCAGTTGTTGCTTTCCTTGACAGGGAGCTCTGATCAGGTGTAATCCAGCAGGGCCCTGGGCTCACCGGGGTGGAGCAGCTCTGGCAGGTCAGGGACAGCTTCATCCCCGTGCAGATTCCAGCAGGAATGTGGGCACAGCTCTGCTGCTGCTCCTGACAGCTTGGCCTTTCTTTTCCCAGGTGAAACCATAGTGAATGTGCTGGATTTTAAGAAGGATGCAGGGCTGTGGCATGGCATTCTAACGGTGAGTCAAAGTGTTCCAGAGCTCTCTGGAGTGAGAGATTCATGATTTGATGGGATATGGGGGAATATTGCTTCCCTGTGAGGGTGCCCAGAGAAGCTGGGGCTGCTTTTGGGTCCCTGGAAGTGTCCAAGGTCAGGCTGGACAGGGCTGGGAGCAACCTGGGTTAGGGGAAAGTGTCCCTGCTCCTGGCAGGGATGGGCTCTGAGGACCCTCCCAACCCAAGCCATTGCAGAATTCCATGATTCCGTGACAGCAGTAGCACTTGAGTCCATGGCTGGGAACCATCACCTGTTAAAAACAACCATCTCCCCTCCCAGCCACGTGTGCAGCTCTCTGGGGGAACAACAGAATCATCCTGGCTAAATAAACCTCTGAATTCATGGTGGGGACCGAGGGTGACTCTTACTCCGTGAAAAGTTTGTGATCCCTCTCTTAACAATCTCCTTCCTGCTTTTCAGAATGTAATGAACAAGCTGCACACTATCAGCGTGCCCTATTCTGTGATGAAAACCTGTCCTCTCTCCTGGGTGCAGAGGGTTCACGCCCACAAAGGTAACCCCACAAGCTCAGCTTGAGTGAGGGGCATTCAAATCTCAAATGCCTTAAATCCTTCTCACTCTTCCGGGACAAATCTCCAGGGCCAGGAGTTTCACTGATGTCCAAAGATATCAAAGATGTCCAAAGTCCAAATTGATTTTTATTTTGCACTTGTAGAGATGACTTTCTAGATCCTCAGGCAGGGCTGGAGCTCATGTCCCTAAGACTCAACAGGAGATTTTAAGCCCCCGGTCGTGTAGATACTTGTAAAATTCCTTGCACTGGTAACTTGCCAGAGGTTGGAACGGGAATGTGACAGCTTGGGAGGACAGGGGACTTTGCCATTTATTTCTGTGCACAAACTCCTGATGCCATGTCAGTGGTGGGGAGCACGATGGGGATCATTTGACTCGGAGCCAGTTTTCTATGGAACCAAGAAAATGGTAGAGTGCCCTCGATCCCCGGCCTCCCTGAGGGCTTCCAGAGGGTGATGAGGATTTCTGGCCTGAGGAGGAGGAGCTGTGCTGATGGCACAGCCTGGCTCAGGTGGTGGCAGTGCCACAGCAGATGCCATTGTGTGTCGGGGTTGCTGTCACCACAGCCTCAGATATTTAAGGTGAGAATTCCCTCTTCCAGGGCTCTCAGACCACGCCTCCATATGAAAACTCTCCAAGATATCCGAATTAAAATACGAACAATAACTCTTGGCCAGCTTGGATTTGTCCTGAGGTGTCCTTTTTGTGTGCTTGCAGCCAAGGTTGCCCTGGTGAAGTGTCGAGACTTGCACTGGGCCATGATGGCCCATCGGGACCAAAGAGACGTGAGCCTGAGCTCGCTGCGGATGCTGATCGTCACCGACGGCGCCAACCCCTGTGAGTGTGCCCGGCCCCTGTGCAGCCCCTGGCACCAGATCAGCTCCTCAAAACTCTCACCCGGGCACGGCTCTGCCTCGTGCTGCCCGGGCACGGCACGGGGCGTTTCCGCGGTGCCATCTTTGGGTTGGGAGAGATCCTGCAGAGCAGGGAAAGGGAGAGTTGGATGGGGGGCAGTGTTGATAAAGTCAGTGAACTGTTCAGGCTGGAAAAGACCTTTAAGACCACGGAATCCAACCCTTAACCTAGAGCCGTGCCTCCACCACTAAACCATGTCTCTAATGCCATGCCCCACACATCCTTTAAATCCCTCCTGGGTTTGGATTCCCGCCGCTGCTCTGGGCAGAATCCAATGTCTGAACACCCACTCTGGGCTGGTTCCAATGCCTGACCATCCTTTGAGTGAGGAGATTTTCCTTCATATCCAAGCTAAGCCTCCCTAGCACAACTTGAGGCTGCTTCCTCCTGTAGTTTCCCAGATCCTCCTCCTGACCCTCCCTGTAGATGGGCATGACATCAAATTCTGCGAAGTCCTAGCGGCATCTTCTCTTTCTTCCAAGGGTCTGTTTCCTCCTGTGATGCCTTCCTGAGCTTGTTTCAGAGCCATGGGCTCAAACCAGAGGCGATCTGTCCCTGTGCCACCTCCCCTGAAGCGATGACCGTTGCAATCCGGAGGTAACAGATTGAGTCATCCAGGCTGGGCTTCCTTCACACTTGGGTTGGTCATAGTTGATTTAAGCGTGTAATAAACTCCTCTGACATTTACTGTGTGTGCTCAGGTACTCGAGTCGCTGAGCTGTTAAAGCTCCCTCCCGAGATGCCAGTGATTTCTGAGGTGTGTGACAGCTCAGCAGCGCCTGAGCGCTGCTTTTCCTCCTCCCGCTTTCCACAGCCTGCGAGGTGTTTGAATCTGAGATCTCATTTGGACATTCCCATCCTCAGATTCTGTCCATTGCTGCCTTCTGTAAGAAGCAGCCCTGCAGTCCTGTGGCCTGGGAGCTGGGTTTGCCCTGGGGGTGAGGTGTTGAGCTGGCAGAGGAGCTGCAGTGCCCAGGAACACAATTCCTTAGGGATTGAAAGCGTGGCTGCTTTGGCTGGGGATCTCTGCTGCCATCACAGTTGGAAATGATTCTGCAAAGCAGAGACACGGAACGCGTGGATTTCTGTTGCTGTGCCCTCTCCATCTAAACCCTAACACCGAGCCCAGTGCCTGATTGAGTGTATTTGTTCCTTTTTGTGTCCTTCCCAGGCCTGGAGTGCCCGGGGCCCCTTTGCCAGGCCGAGCCATCCTGTCCATGAACGGGCTGAGTTTCGGTGTGATTCGGGTCAACACTGAGGATAAAAACTCTGCTCTCACCGTCCAGGACGTCGGGCACGTGATGCCAGGAGGTAAAACCAGGCAGGAGGCTCGTGTGAGATGTTTTTGGGGATGTTTTAGGAGCAGGACGGGTCAGTGTTCTCTCCCATCTCAGCCTCGGTGCAGGAGAGGTGGGACAGCGCCAGACTCGGTCACTTCTGTCACCACTGAACGCGTCGGTTCTCACGCAGGGCAGAGTTTGGGAGGTGTTTTTTAACAAAGCCTGATTTGTCCTAGGCATGATGTGTATAGTGAAACCAGATGGGCCACCCCAGCTCTGTAAAACAGACGAGATTGGTGAAATCTGTGTGAGCTCCAGAGCGGGAGGAATGATGTACTTCGGGCTAGCAGGGGTGACAAAGAACACTTTTGAGGTATGTCTAGCAGAGTGCATCTTTCCTGCTCCATTTTCTGGGTAAAACTGGTGGTCTCGTACAACCCCTTGGGTTTGTAGCTCAAGTGTAAATGTTGTGTTTTAAAAACATGCACTGCAGAACCCCTCACAGTCAGAGAAACATCTCCCACCTTGCCAAAACACCGGCTGTACCCGGGGCTCCCTCTCCTTCTCCTCTTCCTTCCACTCCCTTCAGGTGCAGTTCTTGGGGTGGGGAAGGTTTTTCCTCTCCTCTGCTTTGCTTCCAGCGTCTCCCTTGTGTTGCAGGTGATCCCTGTGAACTCCTCTGGCTCTCCAGTGGGGGAAGTGCCCTTCGTGCGTTCCGGCTTGCTGGGATTTGTCGGACCCGTACGTGAGGCACTTTCTACCTGAGAAAAGCTTTTGGGCAGGGAGGATGCTCGATGGGAGCTGCTCTCACCGTTGCCTCCTGGTCTCGCAGGGCAGTTTGGTGTTTGTGGTGGGGAAAATGGACGGATTGCTGACGGTGAGCGGGAGGAGGCACAACGCCGACGACATCGTGGCCACCGGGCTGGCCGTGGAGTCGATCAAAACAGTTTACAGAGGAAGGTCAGCACAAGAAATCCCTCCCCCATGAGCTGCTGCATGTAATGAAACAAAAGCTTCAGTGCTTCCTTGGATTTCTCTTTGGGTAGCTCGGTTAAAGTATTTTTGATTTAGGCAGTAATTGCCCTGATCCTGCCCAACGCAGATCTTTTTTTCCGCTCTATGCAGCCTGGCTTTTCATCAAGTCTGCGCTTTAGGGAGAAGCAATCAAGTGACAAGATAAGTCAACCACATGGAGAAATTAATTCTCTGTCTCTGCAGAGTTGCAGTCATTAGCTGCTGGCTGGTGCAGCAAGGAAGAGTTTCATTAATGTCCAAAGATATTTGATTTTGATTTAGCAGTGGCGGATATAATGGTCTAGATCTTCAGGCAGGGTAGGAGCTCATGTCTCTGAGACTTAGTGAGAGATTTGAAACCATCACGAAGGTGCCTTTAAATCTCCTTTCATTTGTGCTTTGCCAGAAGTTGGAACAAGAATGTGACAGCAGGTTGGGAGAACGGGGGACTGTGCCATATGGAAATTCCATCAGAAAGTAGAATTAACCCCTTAAATCCTTCCCAGTCTTTCCTTTAGACTCAATGCTAATCACCCAATGCTTTTCCTCTTGTTTTTGCCCCACGGTTAATTTAACCAGTTGTGCCTTTCACCTCTCCTTGGCTCCCTGTTTGCACGGAGGGAGACTGGAGCGCGGCTCTGCCCTTCCCTTCCCCTCAGGATCGCCGTGTTCTCCGTGTCCGTGTTCTACGACGAGAGGATCGTGGTGGTGGCAGAGCAGAGGCCGGACGCCTCCGAGGAGGACAGCTTCCAGTGGATGAGCCGGGTGCTGCAGGTACAGCCAGGGGACACGGAGCTGGTTTGGGGCGAGGGCAGAGCAGGGGCCGTGCCAGGGGTGGAGGTGCCACGGGCTTTGCATCCCTCTTGGCACGAGGTGTTTGTGCAGGGTCACGAGCTGGGTGTCTCTGCTGTGTCCAAGCTGTCCTGAGGGAACTGGAGCGGCAGGACAAAGGGGAATGGCTTCAAAAGAGGAGGAATTGAAGTTAAACGTTGGGAAGAAATTTCTCAAGCAATCTGGGATTCCAGGAAGGGCCTGGGAGAACAGAGGGGCTCTGGCAGTCTCCTCTCAGAGCTGCAGAGCAGGTCCACGCTCAGGCTTTGGAGTTCTGCTTTCAGTCTGCATCACGTGGAGCTCAGAGTTTGGCTTTAAAGCCTCCCTTTTCTTTGGAGATGCATTTTTAGCAGGGATCAAGTGGGCAGGGAAAGGCCAGAGCAGCTGAATGAGTGTGATCCTAAAAGAATGAGTAGCAAGTCCTTCCTTTGAGAGCTGCCTGCGCTGCATGCGTGTCATTCCAGGAATGACATTCAGGGAGGGAAGTGTGCGAGCTGGGGTGGAAAATCAGGGAAGTACCTGGTGCTCTGAATAATGGATCAGATGCCTGAATGCTGAGGCGGGCAGGAGGGAACAGAGTGTGGTGCTTCAGAGGAGACAGATGGATACAATCCCGAGATCAGAATCGTGTGATTCATCAGGCAGCCGTGGGTATTTTGGGATTTTGGTCATGAAAGATTTAAAAATGGATTCGGTGTCTACGAAATGGGCTGTCAAGGCAGGGATGTACCCAGCAGCTCAGGCTCACTGCAGGACCCTCTGGTGGCACAGAGATCGGAGGGGATGTCAGGGGTTGATTCACTCCTCCAGCACCTCACAAGTCCAGGGATTTGCCTTGCAGCGTGTCAGTGCATCAGCAGCAGCAGGCTGCGTGCAGGAGTGGCAGTGACCATCTCTCCTTTCTCCAGGCAATCGACAGCATTCACCAAGTGGGTGTTTACTGCCTTGCTCTCGTGCCAGCCAACACATTGCCAAAAACTCCGCTGGGAGGCATCCACATCTCCCAAACCAAACAGCACTTTCTGGAGGGCTCTCTGCACCCCTGCAACATCCTCATGTGCCCACACACTTGTGTGACAAACTTGCCAAAGCCCAGGCAGAAACAGCCAGGTAAGCTGGACCCCTTTTTGTTCGCTGTGGTTAAACTGGGGCTCGGTGCCTCAGCCCCAGGGATGTCCTACTCCCTGTCCCACATCCCTGTCTTGTGCCCCACGGCTGGGGAGTGTTCCAGGCCTCTCTTTGCATGTGTTAGGAATTTTGATTCCTACCTTTGAACTCGCTGGGGTTCTCCCTGCTGATGAGTAGAGACCAGCAACGCCCGCTGAGCTCCATCAGCTCTGTTGAGCTCCATCAGCGAGGCTTCGTTCCCAGTGGGATCCTGCAGGGCCTCTCTGGACTTTTCTTCTGCCCCTTCCCAAAGTGCTGCTGTCTCTCCACAGGCGTGGGCCCTGCCTCTGTGATGGTGGGGAACCTGGTTGCTGGGAAGAGAATCGCTCAAGCCTCCGGGAGAGATCTGGGTCAGATAGAAGATAATGATTTAGTTAAAAAGGTAAATCTGGGTTTGGGATAGCTGGAGAATGGGAAGGAGTTTCCCCTCCTGCTGTGGGAAGCACTGAAGGGGAAGCTGGTGTTGAGTTCCTGCCTGTCTCTTCCAGCACCAGTTCCTGACAGAAGTGTTGCAGTGGAGGGCTCAAGCGACTCCTGACCACCCACTCTTCCTTTTATTGAATGCCAAGGTACAGTCAGTGCTGCTTTGTTGGGTTTTGAGTGTTACCCAGTGCCACTTGGAGAGTCCTTAAAATCTTCTGCCCTCTGCAGTGCCTGTCTTTAGCCTCTCTGAGATTTTGCCCATAGAGTTGTAACTTAAAACTTTGACCCTTTGACCCTCTAGGTCCCTTCAGCAAATGACTCTCGTGGTTCCACACTTCATTTTAAAACTGAGCGTGTTTGTAGGTCCCACTGGTTCCTGTATCAGTTAATGGTGTATCCCTTGGTGCCACCATCCCTGTCAGTGGTGTTGAGTAAATTCTGGCAAGGTTCTGGTGCAAGAAGACCTGAACTGACTCCCCGGAAGGTAGAATTTTCTAGAGCAGATCTAACTCCATCTCTGTCCTTTGATACTGTAGTGGATGAGTGGCTCACTGATGCCAGCAGCATTTAGGTAGAGATAACTCCTAGCTGTAGCCTCCTGCTAGCCAGCAAGCTTGGGGTTGACTTCACAGCAGGCAGCTTGCTTTGTGCCAGCCCCATTTTGATCTTTTTTTTTGGTCTGTCCCCTTCCAAGGGAACCACTGTGTGCACGGCCACCTGCCTGCAGCTGCACAAGAAGGCGGAGAGGATCGCATCCGTGCTGTGTGACAAAGGCCACCTCAATGCAGGAGACAACGTGGTGCTTCTTTATCCTCCTGGTGAGTGAGTCCCTCTGGGCTTGCTTTGGAGTCTCGCTGGGATGTGGAGACTCTCGGGAAAGGCTCTCGGTGCTAGGGGGAGGTTTGGCACTCGGGGATGTTCTTTTCCTGCATGATGGAGTTGGTTTCCTGTGTGGCTCCTTTACTTTCCCTCTTGGGGAAGGGAGAAACAGAAAGGGATTGTGGATATGACTGCTTAGCCAAAGATGCTAAGGGTGAAATTGAAGTGAAGGGATTGTTTGAATGAAGTCAAAGAAACCAGGTCTGGCAAGCCAGAAGATATTCCTCCCCTGATAGAACAATGCCAAGAGCCTTCCCCCTCTGTTTCAACAGGAAGGGTCTGAGATTAGATTTGTGTAGTAAAACGTGGTAATACAGTGATTCCTACAGGCTGCACACAAATGTTACTGTACTATTAGCATACTTACAAAGATTGGTTGGTGAAGAAACAGAACATTCAATATATAAAAATTTATATAAGCTATTGTAAAAGAGAGCTCGNAGCATACTTACAAAGATTGGTTGGTGAAGAAACAGAATATTCAATATATAGAGATTCATATAAGCTATTGTAAAAGAGAGCTCGCTCTCTTAATCTTTGAACTCTCTCAGGCTGTACCTTTGCCTCTTGTTCTTGCACCCTTCCCCTTCTGCTCTATCCCCCTGAGCCTGCTCGGAGCTGCAGGGCTTAGCAGGGCTCTCTCACCCACGCCCTAAAATAAACTACAAGCTCCAAGACTCGACACAGTGAGAGATCTCCCCCGAGGGTTCCTACACTTCCCCACTCCCAAACTTTCTCAGCCTCCCCGTGCTGCTCAGATGTGTCCCCCTCATCCCCTGGGAGGGGCAGCCCTGCCCTGCTGTGCCCAGGGTGTCCCTCCCCAGTGTCTTGAAGACCAGAAGCAAAGAGGAATTCCTCTGTTTGTCCCAACATCCAGAAAAACACTTTGACCCTCATTGATAAAGCTTCCAAATATCCCAGGATAGAGCAGGATTTATAAAAGAATAAGGTGGTTAGTAGGAAATCGGGTAGTTGTGTCACTGGGGTGAGAAATACAGATTTTAGGGGGTTTTGTAAATGGAGTCAACAAGGAGAAAGGGTGTGGTTCTTGGTCCTTCTTTTTCCTTCTCCATGACTCTGCAGTTTTGGGAGCACAGGAGGTGATGGGTTAGAAGTTGGTCGCAGTTTCAATTACGCAGATGGGCGCAAAAAATTAATTGGTTAAGATAATAAAAATAATTTACATCTCTATTATTAATTGGGTAAAATTGAGTATAAAGATAAAAGAGCTGCGAATTTTGGGGCCATTTTGAGGTTGATTTTGATCATGGGTGAACCTAGGCTGAGAATCTGCTAAGACCTGCCAGGTTTTTTTGATAGAGAAACGAGAGCCTTGACGAGCTCTTGGAGCTTTCTTCCTCACACAGAACTGAGATAATCGGGGAGTCCCTTTTGAGGGAGCATCCCAAGGGCACCCCTGAAGGGGCTGAAATCCCCCCCAATCCCCCTCCCACCCGTGCAGCTGTCGTGTCCTTGCAGGCATCGAGCTCATCACGGCCTTCTACGGCTGCCTCTACTCGGGCTGTGTCCCCGTCACCGTGCGCCCGCCCCACGCCCAGAGCCTGGTGGCAACGCTGCCCACCGTGAGGATGATCGTGGAGGTGAGTTGGCAGGGCTGCCATCCTCCCCTTCCCCGGGGGTGTGGTGTCACAGGGAGCTCCAGAGGTGGCACCGAGGTGTGGGAATCCAGAATCGAGGAAGCGTTTCTCTGTTTGTCCTGATGCATCGACTTTTTGTTTTGTTTTTGGAAAGGTAAAAATGTTTCTGAACATGCCTGGTGTGTTTAAGAGAGTAAGATGGTTCATAAAAAAATGTTGTATAGTGTGTTACATGGGTAGGAAGCTGGATCTTGCTGTGGCACCTTCTCACCTGCTCTGGAGGTTCATCGACTGTCTGTGCAGGCTGGGCTGTGCTGGGGGTTTAGTGAAGGAAAAAGCAGAGCAGAGTGCACAAAAGCCAGAGAAAAGAATTCAGGTTTACTGAAAGAAATTGCTAAAAACAATCTCTGGACATCAGCTGTTGCAGTGGCAGCGCTGCTGGGCCATGCTCCTGCCTCTTGGTTTCAGCCAGTGTTCATCTCTGCAGGTGAGCAAAGCCGCCTGCATCCTCACAACGCAGACCCTGATGAGGCTGCTCAAGTCCCGAGAGGCAGCTGGTGCTGTGGATGTGAAAACCTGGCCAACCATCATCGACACAGGTGAGCTCCCCCGGGCACAGGAGCCTGCTGGAAGTTCTCTGCAGGGGTGACTTCCAAAGGGACTGAGCCCCCGTTTTACTGAGTGGCTCTTGGGAATTTGTTTGAGTGTGTGCAAAAGCTGTCCAAGATGTGCCCTTGTTCGCTGAGAGCTCTTCTGTATTGAGCTGTGCATGGGAAATGATTGCAGTGACAACAGTGATTGCTGGAGACAACTTTAATCTGCTTAAGACAAGGGCGAGTTGGTCTTTTGTCCCTTTTCCTGAGAATAAATAATTTTCTATGTGGGAGCTTTGGCAAGAGTTTTGCCTGTCTCTTCTGGGAAGAGAATTAATAGAAAGCTTTATCTTCCATCTGTGATGTTTTGAAAGTTGTGTTCTCCTTTGGAATACCAGTAGAGTAAGCAAAATTAACCCCTTTGTTTCTCTCTTGCACAGATGACTTGCCCAGGAAGCGGCTGGCCCAGATCTATAAGCCACCCACACCTGAAATGTTGGCATATCTAGATTTTAGTGTTTCCACAACAGGCATGCTCACGGGAGTAAAGGTATAGTAACGGGTTAGGAGATGGGCATTCACTGTCTCTGCCTGAGCCACCTCCCCCTGACAGCCACCTCCAGCTTGCAGCTTGAGCAGAGACCCTGATTTTCTTCTAACAAAGTTCCCTGGGTTAGTTCTGCTTTGGAGGAAAACAGCTCTCCACAGTGGGATCAGGAGTTCTGCTGCTGCCCGGGGAGAGCAGCAGAGCTCTGAGCTTTGCTGGCCTCCTCCAAGAGCAGAGCAGGGAGGCAGTGAGGAAAAGGAGGCGAAGAAGCTGAAAGGGAAAGCTTTGATCTGTTGAAAATGCTCATTTGTGTTTGGAATCACAAAGTAGGAGGGTTGGAAGGGAGCTCCGGAGAGCCCCCAGTCCGAGGCAGGGCCACGCAGAGCAGGTGACACAGGAATGTCCAGGTGGGTTTGGAGACAGAGAAGAAGGCTCCAACCCCACCCAGGGCAGCTCTTCCACCTCCACGGAAACTTCTTTCCTCTTGTCGAGGTGGAACCAAGCCCAGCTCGAGCTTCAGCCGCCGCTGTCGGGGCTCTGCAGGGAGCTCAGCAACCAAAGCCCAGCTTCACCCCAGCTCTCCAGGAGCTGCCCGTGCTGGGGGGAGGCTGTGGGGGCTCCCAGCAGTGTCCCCTGTGTTGCAGATGTCCCACGCAGCCGTCAGCGGCCTGTGCAGGGCCATCAAGCTGCAGTGTGAGCTCTACTCCTCGCGGCAGATCGCCATCTGTCTGGACCCCTACTGCGGGCTGGGCTTTGTGCTCTGGTGCCTTTGCAGGTAGGACGTGGTGGGAAAAAAAAGGGGCAGAGTCGCTCTTGGCGGGTTGGAAATGGGAAATGGCTCCTTCTGGGTGTAATTACAGATGTGTTGACATCGCAGAACGGCTTAATTTACAGTAAAAGGGGGGAATTTGTCTTGGAACTGACAACAGCGTGTTCCCTTTTGATGCAGATTAGCAAGATGTTATCCCGTCTTGATGATGTGTGTTTGTGCTGCCAAATATTCCTGGCTTGGGAACGTTTCTCTTCCCTTTCTTCCTTGATTACATGGTGCAATAAGGGAGGTTTTGTTCTGTGCGGGGTTGAGCCCGGTTCTCTTCCTTCACTGTCACTGTGTGTTTGTGTGTGGATAAATTGTTATTCTTGTACACTAAGTTGCATTTTTAAAATGCTGCTGCTCCGGTTTGCCTCAGCTGAAGTGTCACAGCCTGCCTTTGGACTAGCAGGAATGTAATGTGCAAATACAGTCAATGTTAATGTAAAGATAACTACAATTCACTAAAATGTTTTCTCCCTTTATGTTCTTCACAGTGTGTATTCTGGACATCAGTCAATTTTAATTCCTCCTATGGAGCTGGAATCCAATCTTTTTCTCTGGTTATCTACTGTCAGCCAGTATAAAATAAGGGACACTTTCTGTTCCTATTCAGTCATGGAACTGTGTACAAAGGGACTTGGAAACCAAGTTGAAATGTTAAAGGTAAGAAATGTTTCCCGAGTAAATAAATTAAAGAAACTCTGGCAAAGTGATACCATCATTAAATACAAATCTCCAGACCAGAGGTTAGAAGCAAAATCAATTTTTTTTTTTTTTTTGCCAAAAGCAAATCTCCAAAAGCTGCAGCCCAGGGAGAGGAGGGGATTGGGAAGGAGCAGAGAGGCTCTGTGAGCAGGGAGCACCTGTGAGGGAATGCCAGGGCAGCCCTGAGCTGGGAGGATCCCAGCTCTGCTCTGCAGCACATTCCTTATGTAACAGTCTGCAGTGGAGGCTCCGAGCAGCACATGATGGAAAGCACATGTCAGCAGAGCTGCTCCATGGAGGTGTGTTCTCCTTGGAGATGAGAGAAGGGGGAAAAAAATAGCTCTGGGCCCTGCCTGAGGTGGCTTTTTTCCCTGGGATTTCCTGCAGTAGCGGCTCTGTGAGATCAGGCTGTTGTTCTCTGGGTGGCACAGAGCTCTGGGCTGTGTCACCAGGTGAGCAGCACGTGGGAGCTCCTGCCTGGCGCTGGTCGGAGCTTTCACCCTAGGAATAATAGAAATAATAATGATAATCTAGAAATAATAATGGATTGGGGTCCTCAGCGAGGAGTCAGTGCAATCCCAGTGGGTGACTTTCCTCTGCCTGGGTTTGGTTTCCATCTGCACGAGCAGTGACTCAGAGGTGGAATCTCAGCTGAGCAGCTCTGCTGGGAGCTGGGGCACACGAGGGAGCACCGTCAGCCTCTGCCCTGCTCTGCCTGCCTTCCCAGGCTCCGCTCAGACGCGATTTCTAGTTACAAACAGGCCCCAAAAAAGGCAAAACAACTCGGAACACAGGGACCGAGCTTGTCACGGGAATCCAAGGGATCAGAAGCAAAGGAATCTTCCCGAGAGGAGACGGTGAGGAGCTTTGCCTGGTGTTTGTGTGCAGGCCCGAGGCATTAACCTGTCCTGCGTGCGGACCTGCGTGGTGGTGGCGGAGGAGCGGCCGCGCGTCGCCCTCACTCATTCCTTCTCCAAACTCTTCAAGGACATCGGGCTCTCCTCCCGAGCCGTCAGCACCACCTTTGGCTCGCGGGTCAACGTGGCCATCTGTTTACAGGTGAGGCTTGCCAGGGCTCTGGGTTGGCACCAGGTTCCAGGTGCCGGGCTCGCTTGGATTCCCAACGCTCCCCGCGCTTCTGAAACCCAACATCTGCCCTGTAGGGAACAGCTGGCGCGGGATTTCAGCAGCTCCTCTCGTTTTCAGCTGCCAGATCGTATCACAGATGCTCAAAAACGAGGGAAACATGAGTCTGAGCTGGTTTATTCCCACATAAACAGTGTCTGGTTGCTCCAGGCTGGTGCCTCAGAGGGCTCCTTGCCACACTGGTGTTCCAGGGAGTCACTGAAGGGTTTCCCTTAGTGCCTCTGCAAAGGTGGGGGAATATGAGTAGGAATTCTGCTGCAAGAAACCCCTGGGAAAGGTTCTGGGCTCGGGCAGAAGTTGTCCTGACTGCTGTAAATACATCAGTGTTTTTTTAAACATTAACTCCTCAGGGAACATCGGGGCCCGATCCCACCACGGTGTACGTAGACCTGAAATCCTTGAGACATGACAGGTACTGTAAGTTCATTAAACCAATTGATTAACTGTATAAAACCCCACTCCCAGAGCGGTGCTGAGTTTTCACACCGCTCCAGACACTTCAGCTCTTTTTTTATTTTTATTTTCTCGCCCTGACAATGTTTTTTTCTTTCAGAGTCCGTCTGGTGGAACGGGGAGCTCCGCAGAGCCTGCTGCTTTCCGAGTCTGGGAAGGTAATTCCGTGTGTCCCCATTTCCCTCGTGCTGGAGCTGGGCAGGACAGTCCTGTGGCATTTGGTTGCACCGTCCCTCTGGAAAGTCAGTTGGGTTTATAAGGAATGTAGGAGTTGGTTTTGCTAGAGCTGTTGGGGGGTTTGGTCTGGTTTGCAGTGAATGAGCCGTATCAGAAGTGTGGGCTCTGGTATTCTTGAAATCAGCCTGTGTTTGGGAGTTACTGTAGCTCTTATTCCCTCATAGCTTAACAGAAAGAAGTATTTTAGCTGAATTCTTCAAAATCAGGCCCAGAACATCTTACCCATACCCTGACCTTGCCTTGCTGTACCTGTGCTCTTTTATCTCTGTTTATCTCTGTACTCTTTTATCCCTGGTTGTAACATCCCCGGGTGGAATCCTGCCCTGCTTGAGCAGCCTGTGTGTTTTACTGTGCTGAAGAGAATCCAGCAGGGGTTGCACATTTCCTTCCTGTGCTCTTTAGATTCTGCCTGGAGTCAAAGTGGTCATTGTCAATCCAGAGACAAAAGGACCTCTGGGAGATTCTCACCTTGGGGAGGTAAGTGCAGGTTTTACTCCTTAGGGACCTTTTCCAGCTGCTCCTTGAGCTTTTCTCTGCTGGGGGACAGTTTGGAGCTGTGATAAATGCCTTTGTAAGATGAATTATTGCTGGAGCATTCAGAATTTGGGTATTATTTCACAGTCAAGTTTAAAGAAAACCCACTTAAAAGCAACCTTAATCTTGCAAACTATCTCCCAGAGAGTATAATTTAAATTTGGCTTTCCTTATTTTGATTACACACCAGTATATCGACCTGTGTTGATGGATTATTACCCAATTTTCGACTTTTTGACATGCTAAAAATCCCCAGTTGATTGAATCCTCAGTTACAGCGACTGCAAGAGTCCATCTCACAGTGCCTTTCTAAGATTCTGAAAAGTTGGAGCTGAATTTTTCTTTTGACCCGAAAGATCGCGGTTGTTCGTCGGCCTGCGACCCGCTCAGGTCGGGGTTCTGAGTGTTGGGGAATCTTTTCTCCCTCCCTTCACAGATTTGGGTGAACAGCCCCCACACAGCCAGTGGCTACTACACCATCTACGACAACGAGACCCTTCAGGCCGACCACTTCAACACCCGCCTGAGCTTCGGCGACGCGGCGCAGACGCTCTGGGCTCGCACGGGCTACCTGGGCTTCGTGCGGCGCACCGAGCTCACGGCGGCCAGCGGAGGTGGGGATGCCACAGGCAGGGCAGCCTGGGCGTGCCCGGGGGGAATCTGGGGTGGTTTGAACCAAGGGCTGCACCTGGGCACAGCTGGCAGGGACCCAGCAGCCTGGGCATTCCCGTGGTTGAACCAAGGGCTGCACCTGGGCACAGCTGGCAGGGCAGCCTGGGCGTGCCTGGGGGAATCTGGGGTGGTTGAACCAAGGATTGCACCTGGGCACAGCTGGCAGGGCAGCCTGGGCATGCCCGGGGGAAATCTGGGCTGGTTTGAACCAAGGATTGCACCTGGGCACAGCTGGCAGGGGCAGACTGGACATTCCCAGGGGAATCTGGGGTGGTTGAACCAAGGATTGCACCTGGGCACAGCTGGCAGGGGCAGACTGGACATTCCCAGGGGAATCTGG